>JAVIAB010000125.1:73281432-73348932 GCA_032433765.1 Megaustenia siamemsis | reverse complement strand
GAATCGCAGATTGTTTCTCCCCTCGACGCCAACTGCAGCAGAGGAAGGATAGAAGAAGATAGAAGAAGAAAATCTTTTATCATGCCATATGGATAAGTTGTTCAATATGTCTTCGCTTGGTTTCCCTCTGTGCTTCTTTCTATTCATTCTGCCCGTTGTTATAGTATTCTCAATGCCTTCTTTCTCATCATATGCCCAATAAACGAAGATTGTATTTTTCTTGTGATTCAAATGAAATTTCATTTTTTTCCAGTTCTTATTAAACATTGTTCAATAGTAATTGGTGTTATCCATAGGATTCGTTGCATTATTTTTCTAAACTACATCTCAGCTGCCTGCATTTTTCCCTATGTTGTCTTGTTTACCGTCCATGACTTCCTTTCATATATAGGTTCTATGTAGCACTTTAGGACACGTTTTCTAACATTAATTGATAATGATGCTATTATTCGATGCAATTCTGTCTTTGCTTATCTTATTCTGCTTTTAAATTCTGTCGTGCATATGCCATCTGATATTATTGATTACGGTAAGTTGAATCTATGCACTTGTTTCAGGATTATGCATAGTTCTGTCTTTTTTATGTTAAGGGTAAGGTCTTTCTGTTAACTTTGTATCCTTAATTCTATCAAGTAGATTGTGTAGATGTTGAAACTGATCACACAGCATGAACATATTAAATCCTTCCGTACGTTTCGTCGCACTGTGCGCCATGCCGATTTCAGCTGCGCACGTTTCGTCGTATAGTGCGCCACTCTAAAATTGATTAGTGTGCACCGTCATAAAAACATATTCTTTTTACATGTCTTGTATCATCTTGGTATTGATGAAATCTAATACCTTGTTTAATTAGCTAACAATTTGTATATAATATGTTAGATGCATATAAATATATAGATTGACTCTTAAAACCATGAGAAATGTTGTCTCTGAAATCTCTTTCGCTGTATCGATAAAAGCTTCCGCAAGCAAAGAGTTAAGCTACACGTCGAGAAGGACAAATAAAAAAATGGTGCAGGAAATCGAAGAGTCACTATAAAAATTTCAAAGCGAAAGCATTTCAAGCTACACAACTATCAATGTCCAGAAAATTACACATTCTTTCTCCCTGCAACACATCAGGCTACAAGCAGTAGGACAAAAGTAAGAGAAACCATCTCAAAATTTAACTAATATTATGTTATTTATCGTCCCAGGAGACACACTTTTTCGTGACATTTACGTATATATCCATAATTGAATCTGTCGACCGTGAAGTCTGTTGTTGGCGTGTGTTTCACGTCTTCAAACGCCGCGAAGCAGGAGTAGAGCGTCTCCGCTCACAAGATCATTTACGGCACTCAAGCTGATAACCAGCCCTCTTCAAAGATATGTTCCCAGTATCAATCCATTC
Organism: Megaustenia siamemsis; assembly: GCA_032433765.1. Taxonomy (NCBI): domain Eukaryota; kingdom Metazoa; phylum Mollusca; class Gastropoda; order Stylommatophora; family Ariophantidae; genus Megaustenia; species Megaustenia siamemsis. The sequence goes on along the minus strand of JAVIAB010000125.1, from coordinate 73,347,539 downwards.
ACAGACACGGCTATACCCATCCAACTTCTCCACGATATTGATTCATTAAATGCGTGGAGACATCTAAAAGTTGAAAAGCCTGTTTTTTGTTCTCATTGCCTTTAACGGAGTTAAAGGGAGTTAATTGATTTCTAAACCTCTTCGTGGATTGCTCCCAGAAAGAATATGAATAGGCACGGATATATCAATTTAGCAAATGCTTTCCCCTGCCAAGTCAAACGAAACGACATTTCGAACCCAGAAACACTAAATTCCGGCAAACGGGTCTACTATTCTTGGTCCGTTTTCTACTGTCTTTTCATCATTCGTTCTTTTAACCGACTCTGGTTTTTGGCATTATTCTGATACTCCGGGTGCAAGCTTTTAACCGATCTAAATTGCTCTCCCCTTTGTTCTGTTCCGGTCCGCCTCCACACTGGCTCCTATCCTGGTTTTATTTCTACTTGTTTATTGGAAATCCGCCTCCACCCGGAGATTCTCCCCCGGACAATGAGAAACTTTGAAGGGGTGGGTCGCGCCGCTGGGCTTACTCTCATTATTTTTAACGTCTGAATACGCTTGGTCGGTCGCCAGTGCGTTTTTAACGAGCCAGTGTCTACGCCTCACAGACAGTATGTCGGAAATGGGTAGGGGTGGGGCTGTTTCTTTTCCCAGGAAAAAAAAAAGAAGGGGAGGTTGGGGGATAGGGAGGGGGGGGGGTTGAGGGGAGGGTTTTGGAGAGATGTTCTCACACTATATTAGTCAACTCTCTCTTAGTTGGTGCCAGAGAAAGGATGGAACAGGTGTTCTCACATTTTGTACAACACTTTGTTTTATTTTTGATTCAGTTTGGTTTAAATTTGTTTAGTTTAATTTTAGTTTAGCTTGGTTTAGTCGACAGGCCATCTTCATTCATTGCGCATTAAGCAAGTGCGTGGAGGCGAGGGCGCACCTCCCAGCACCAGAGCTGGAAGTTGTCAGCGACCCACAGCTGATGGCTTGCGCCAGGATCGGTGAACCAGAACCATCCAGACCCTGCTCCACCTCCCCGTGGTGCCTCTAGTAACAGACTAATCTGTCTAGTCTGGCCAAGCGAGTAGGGATCGAAGAGGGAAGACAACCTGGTACTCAAAAATCGCATGCTGAAGTCGGATGTTTTCGGCCGAAAGGCGCAAATATCACAGTAACTACAACACGACACAAACACGCCCACTTAGCGTCCTTTAAAGGGCAGATGATGAAGCGGTACACTCCTTTAGTCATCGGGCGAACGCAAGCAAGCAAGCAAACAAGTGCATAAGTGCTCAGAGCTCCTTATAAGTATATTCCACAAAGTGCAGCAATAACGGCACAGGTTTTTATGTTGCTTCACAATCCTTTTTTGGCTTCCTGCGTAGCGCTCCGGTCTAAGATTTCTTGTGCCATGTAATTACAGAAAAGCATGAACACTAGTTGGGAGCCGCGATAGCTCAGTGGCTAGTGAACTGGAATACACAGGATAAAAGGTAGGGTTCAATCCCAACCGACGGTTTCCGGTTCATCGAGCCTTTAATGGGTACTGGATTTTTTTGGGGAAAGTAAAACGGCACGGGCGTAATACCGACCACATTACCCCAAAAATCATGTGCCGAAGGTCTGTACAATTTATGGTCACTAACACCATATTCTCTCCACGTCACTTGGCGTGACAGAGGTACTTTATTTTTGTTTATTGGACACTAATTCTCAACTCTAAGTCACGACCTTTCAGTGTGGCTGCCGGTGTTTGAAAAATTACTCTACTCCTCAGGATGACCTTCAAGTGTCGAATGAGGTAACACAGCTTCCATCCCCCCTCTGTCCTACTTAAACATTGTCAAATGATGTCGCAGTTGCCTTTTTATGTAGTTCCATCATAGTAAAGAAAAAGACATTACCTCAGTGCAAAATAAAGACAAAGAAAAAGACATCACCTCAGTGCAAAAAAAGACAAGTGGAACAATATTAAAACAGGTAAATTAATTTAAATATTTGGGAACTTTGTTAACCTCAGACGGAAGATGTACAAAAGAGGTGAGATGCAGAATGGCTCAGGCAAAAGCAGCTTTCCAAAAAATGAGAAAGATACTATGCAATCCATTTTCGACAATAGGAACAAGAAAAAGAGTTCTTAAATATTACGTAGAACCAGTCTTAACATATGGATGTGAATCATGGACAATAGGACAACAAACAAGAAAATCACTGGAGTCTGTAGAAATGTGGTTTTACAGAAGAATGTTGAGAGTACCACGGACAGCTAAGAAGAGTAATGAAGATGTTCTGAGAGAGGTCAAAGGAAAAAGAGAGCTAATTTCCAATATTAGGAAGAAAAAATCATCATTTTTTGGCCATGTAATGAGAAGAGAACAACTGGAATATATTGTAACAACTGGAAAAATTGAGGGACGAAGAGAAAGAGGGAAGCAGAGAGAGAAAATGTACAACAGCACAAAGAAATTAGGTGGAAAATACAAACAGATCAACGCCTTTATCAAAGATAAGAAAGGAAATCTGCTTAGTAATATAAAGGAACAAATGGAGAGATGGAAGGAGCACTTTGAAGAACTTTTGAACAGACCTGGCTCAAATAATCCTCCAGATATACTACCAGCAGAAGAAGAATTACACGTTAACTGCGGAAAACCAAGCAAAGAAGAAATAATGAAAGCCATCAAACTGTTAAAAGATGGTAAAGCCACAGGACCAGATGAAATTCCTTCGGAAGCCATCAAAGCAGATATTATCACCTCTACCAAGATGTTACATAATCTATTGGATAAAATTTGGGAGAGGGAAGAAATACCTAAAGACTGGAGAGAAGGTTATATGATCAAACTACCAAAGAAAGGAAGTTTACAGGAGTGCACAAATTATAGGGGAATTATGCTACTATCAGTGCCAGGAAAAATATTAGGCAGAATCATTCTGGAGAGACTAAAAGAGGCTATAGAGAAACACTTGAGAGATGAACAAGCAGGTTTTAGGAAGAACAGATCATGTGCTGATCAAATAACTACTCTACGTATAATAGTTGAACAAAGTTTAGAACTAAAATCCCCACTTTATATTGGATTCATAGATTACGAAAAGGCATTTGATAGTTTAGACAGAAGAATGCTTTGGAAGTTGCTGAGTCATTATGGAATCCCCATAAAGTTTATTAACCTGATAAAAACAATGTATGAAGGAACAAAATGTAGTGTGGTGCATGAAGGACAGCTTACAGAAGCATTTGAAATAAGAACAGGAGTAAGGCAAGGATGCCTTCTGTCTCCATTTCTCTTTCTACTGGCCATAGATTGGATTATGAAAATAACTCAAAACAACAGAAATGGGATCCAGTGGTCACTGACCAAACAACTTGATGATTTAGACTTTGCTGATGACATAGCTCTCCTATCACACAGCCACCAACAGATGCAAGATAAAATGAGTATATTAGATGAGAGATCACAACAGCTAGGACTAAAGATTAATAGAGATAAGACCAACATTATGAGAATTAATGCAGTTGGCAATAACCAAATAAAACTAGGAGAAATACCTCTACTAGACGTACAATCTTATATATATCTGGGCAGTAATATAGATAAAGAGGGAGGAACAGAAAACGATACCAAAATAAGGATATCAAAAGCAAGAGGAGCTTTCATTGCACTGGGAAACATATGGAAATCCAAAGAAATTAGGCTAAATACAAAAATACAAATTTTCAACTCCAATGTTAAGTCGGTTCTATTATATGGCTGTGAAACATGGAGAATAACAAAATTGACAATCACGAAAGTACAGACTTTCATTAATGGATGCTTGCGCAGAATAAAGGGATGGAAATGGCAGGACAAAGTCACAAACGTGGAATTATGGAAATGTACCGGTCAAATACCAGTGGATAAAGAAATACAGCGAAGACGATGGCGATGGATAGGACACACACTACGGAAACCAACTGAGAGTATTACACAACAGGCCCTTTTTTGGAATCCCCAGGGGAAAAGACAAAGAGGAAGACCAAGGAATTCTTGGAGAAGACAGATTGAAGCAGAGATGAAGATGATGGGGAAGACATGGAATGATCTTAAAAGAATTGCAAAAAACAGAACGACTTGGAAAGTGTTTGTTGAAGACCTATGCTCCACTGGGAGCTAAAAGGTAGAAGAAGAAGAAGAAAGAGAGAAAAAAACAGACAGCTTAAGAGAATGGCTTGGCAGAAGGTCAACAACAGAAATGATAAATAGATGCCGAGATCGAAAGTTGTGGTGAGACATGACCACCTACGCCAGCAGGCCCGGTACTTGATGATGATAATGATCATAGTAAAAGAAGACAGTTGTGCATACGTTATGACCACGAGTAGCATGACGATGGAGGTGATGGCAGTAACCAAGGCTTCTTCTGTGTTACATGACTACACCCACGCCTGCATAATCAGTGATCCGATGAGCATGATAAGAAAAGTGGAGGCGGGCTCTGTACGCAGGCAATAGGTAGAGCCATTGCAGAAGTCAAAAATACATAGGGTCAACTTTGTCTACGGCCCTGGACATGCGGGAGTACGGGGAAATAAATTAAAGAGCGGACAGGTTGGCTAGCTGCGCTGTCGTTGAAGACGGTCAACCAATGGATCGGGCGGACACCATCAATGCCCTTTGAGATGTGGGAAGGGCACATGACTTCAACAACCATGAGTCCACGTCACTCCTTCGGATGAAAGAGATGGGAGTTTAGATGGGCACAGCCAGAAACAATAGGCGTATAAGAAGTCTAATCAAACAACACAGAGCTGGAGTCGTCACTCGCTGGACACTGCGTTACTTTCCGAGGAGGGGATCTAAGCACCTATGGACATGTTCGGAGTGCAATGACGATAACCTGCAAATAACTCAATGGTAATTCCATCATTCTCTGTTTCTGTCCCGACCTCTGTGCCTTTACTCTATTCGAACGTGTCCTTCGGCAGTTCTACCTCCTCGTGGTCTCCCTGATAACAGTCTGCGTCAAAACAGACTGGCTAACAGAAGCTAGGATCGACGTGTTCCCTGTAGTGGTGGCTGTTACTAATATAGAGGACCCAGTATTGCAGTACCTCTGGGCTGGACTAGTAGTTTCCCAGCGTAGCCTGGGACAGACGACCTCCAACCTACAGTAAGAGCCGGGAATGTCAAGAAAGCCATTACGACCCGCCACATTCTATGAGTCAAAGGGCAATCATGCTCGTATCAACTCGTGGCAATCCAATAACAACAACGTGTCCTTCACGTTTTTGTTTTAATCTTCTCCTGAAATGAATAGTTGATCTGTTGTCACAGAAAGTTTTCCTTCCTAATAACATTCATTAATTATTTGTCGTCTGTCTAAACCATTCATCATCATCATCATCATCATCATCATCATCAACTACCGGGCCTACTGGCGTAAGTGACCATGTCTCTCAACAACTTTCGATATCGGCAGCTATTTATCATTTCTGTTCTTGACCTTCTGCCAAGCCATTCTCTTAAGCTGTCTATTATTTTTTCTCTTTGCCTCCCTCTATCTCTTCGTCCCTCAATTTTTCCAGTTGTTACAATATATTCCAGTTGTTCTCTTCTCATTACATGGCCAAAAAATGATGACTATTTCTTCCTAAACCATTATAGAAACTGCAATTCGTACTGTTTCGTCCTAAAACTGTTTACAAGGTAAGTATTCTACCCGGGAGATGCTTGTATTAACAAGAGCATAAAGATATACATTCTATTCTTGAGTTGTAGTTCTCTCTCATGAGTGCACATAAGTGTAAGACATCGCAAGTGATAGCAACTCTTTTTACGGGGGGGGGGGGGCACAGCACCATAAGTTCCTATTTCCACAGAACAAAAATCTTCAGTACTCGAATTAAGGCTTGGCTAGATGTAGGTAGGACCTCGATGTAGGTAGGACCTAGATATAGGTAGGACTTAGATGTAGGTAGGACCTTGATGTAGGTAGGATCTAGATGTTGGTAGGACCTCGATTTAGGTAGGACCTAGATGTTGGTAGGACATTGGTGAGGTAGGACCTAGATGTACGTAGGATCTAGATGTAGGTAGGACCTAGATGTTGGTAGGACATTGTTGAGGTAGGACCTAGATGTAGGTAGGACCTAGATGTTGGTAGGACCTAGATGTTGGTAGGACATTGGAGAGGTAGGACCTAGATGTAGGTAGGACCTAGATGTAGGTAGGACCTAGATGTAGGTAGGACCTAGATGAAGGTAGGACCTAGATATAGATAGGACCTAGATGTAGGTAGGACCTAGATGAAGGTAGGACCTAGATGTAGGTAGGACCTAGATGTAGGTAGGACCTAGATGTAGGTAGGACCTAGATGAAGGTAGGACCTAGATGCAGGTAGGACCTAGATGTAGGTAGGACCTAGATGAAGGTAGGACCTAGATGTAGGTAGGACCTAGATGTAGGTAGGACCTAGATGTAGGTAGGACCTAGATGAAGGTAGGACCTAGATGTAGGTAGGACCTAGATGTAGGTAGGACCTAGATGTAGGTAGGACCTAGATGTAGGTAGGACCTAGATGAAGGTAGGACCTAGATGTAGGTAGGACCTAGATGAATGTAGACCTCAGGTAGGAGGAAAGGAGGCCGACCTAGACAAACATTGAGAAGAACATTAATAAGAGAGGCAAAGACAGCAGGAATCGACTCCCTCAATGAGATCGAGATGCTTGCACAGTCAGAGACAAATGACGAGATTTCATAAAAGGTCTTTGCAAGGAATGAGACTGCTAAAAGTAAATTTCGAAACAGGGAAAGAGTATCTGAGTCTATGCCCTATGGGCCGGTTATGCCTAGAAAGGTCGATATCAACCTGGAAATCAATCGACTGTGTGATCGAACCCACCAGCCTGTTCCCAGTAGTTGGTTCAATAAGCACAAGAGTAACCTTAAAAGGGAACAATTTCTATTTTATTATTTCTTTTCTATAGAACTAGTCACCTGATCACTCTTAACCACGAGGCCATGTGTAGCTTAAAAACAGAAAAATGCGCAACGCGATCGCTCCACACGAGTTTTGACACCGGGTACCTTTTGAGCGCGAAAAAAAGAACGTTAATGCCAACTCAAAAACGACCTCTCATAGAGTCAACTATTAACTCCTGACTTTCAAAGCTCTTACTATCACAATAACCCATTATATTCGATGTTAACTCCTATGTCTATTCTTTGCTAGGAAATCTAGAAATGGATGAAGAAGAAAAAAAGACACTGCCTAAACAATTCCGCAACAGACTATCATATAAAATCTTCATCATCATCATCGAGTGCCGTCTCCGCAACGAAGGTTGGCTACCATGGAGGCCATTCCACTCTGTTTCTTACTTCCACGGTGCAGGTTGTCATAGATTGAATTGTCCATCTTTTGATGTTACTCGTCCATGTTAGTCTTGGTCTGCCTCTGCCTCTTTTACCTTGTATTTTCCTTCCCAATATTACTTTTAGTAGGCTATTGTGTCTTTTAACGTGTCCCAAAAATTTCTTTTCTCTTGTCTTAATTGTATTTATTAGTTCTATTTTTATTTTTAGTTTTAAAACTTTGTTTTCTTTTCTTTCCATCCAATTCTACCTATTCTTCTATAAATCCACATTTTAAAGGGCTTCAATTTTCTGTTCTGTTTTCTTGTCTAATGCCCATGTTTCTGCACCATACAGGAATATTGAGAAGATCTAACATTTTGCTATTCTTAGTTTCAGCCCTGCTGTTATTTGTTTTGTTGTTAGTATATTTTTCATGGTATTAAAATTACTTTTTGCCATACCTATTCTTTTGTTTATTTCAATTTTACATTTTCCTTCAATAAAATCTTACAAGGAAATATTCTATTTTGTGTATTTCTATTACAATAGACCAAGCAATACTAAGTGAATCTTAACGCGCAGCCACATTCTTCAGAGCTATTATCATGTAATGTGAAATGCGAGACCGATTCGCTGCAGTCCGATTGGATCAACTCTCACCTTCTGTGTGTCACCTACTGACCTGAACTTTAAGATTCTCTCCAAATTGGAAACTTTCCCACCTCAAATTAGTTTCAAGTAAATTTCTAAAGATCAAACAACACAAAATTAAGACCCGTTAAGTCAGCGATTGAGAATTCACACGGAAATTTGTGTTGTAGACTACGGGAACAATCACGATAAGAAGGTCCCTTTGTGGCGATCATTAACGTGTGCGATATATATTACTTCTTGCATTGTTATTTCTTGACTGTTGCAATATTTGCTGGGCTTAAAAACATTATGATAAAGATGGTAGTAACGGGTATGTCTCTGTATAGGACAGTTATAAAGCATCCGTTTTCTCCTGCGTTGTCTTATTACATATAAATATCTGTTTGTCTCCAGTATTTGTCTGCCTGCATGTCTCTCCAACCATCCATCCATCAGCTCGTCCATCCACCTTCCCCATCCATTTATTCATCCACCAATTTCATCCATCAGTTAATCAATTCATTAATTCATCCATCCATACATCCATTAATCCATCCATGCATCCATTAATCCATCCATACATCCATTAATCCATCCATACATCCATTAATCCATCCATACATCCATTAATCCATCCATACATCAAGTAAAATAGACATAAAATGTACCTAGCAGCTAAATTAGTAGAAAGTATAAAAAAAAAGATTAGTACCCACGTCACGCCAAGTGGTGTATAGGGAATATGGTGTTAGTGACCATAAATTTTACAGACCTTCAGCACATGAATTTTGGGGTAATATGGTCGGTATTACGCCCGTGCCGCATTACTTTCCTAGAAAAAAAAAATCCGGTACTCATTTCAGGCTGGGTGAACCTGGAAGCCGTCAATCAGGATCGAACCCGACCTCTTTTCCTTTGTAGTCCAGTTCAAAATTAGTAGAAAGACAGACAAGGCCAACAGAAAAGACATTTCGGCAGAAGCCTACATCAGGTACAAAACAACAAATATAAAAAAAATAATAACATATACAAAGATCACATATGTTCTCTGCAGCTCTACCCGGGGCCCCGCAGAGTATTCAATATTTTATACATTGTATATTTGTGCTCACCTCCATCCATCCATCCATCCATCCATCCATCCATCCATCCATCCATCCATCCATCCATCCATCCATCCATCCATCCATCCATCCATCCATCCAACCATCCATCCATCCATCCATCCATCCATCAGTCTCTCAGTAATTATATCTACTCGTCAATCAGTCTGCCCATCTTCTTTTTCATCTATTATTATGTATTTCTAATTACGAGTATATCGGCTATCAAAATATCACATACCAAAATGTGGGCGAATTAAAATATTAAGCAGATACAATCGTTGTTCTTCTTATTAAGCAAAAATTAAACTAGAAAGAAATAACATAAAAGTTATGTTGCCTGGACAAGTTTAGACTTGTCGAAGACACTAAAGATTTAAATTAAGAAGAAAAATAGAAGTAGGTGAGATGGACCAAGGAAAGAAGGAGTAAAACATAGAAGAAACACTATAAATTATGAGTTTAAATATCCTATCACTACATCGTGTGTACCGATAAACATCTCCTTTTCATTTTCCCGAGCAATGTTGTGAGGAATAGAGAGAGCTGGAGACCGAAGTCTCGGATCAGCGGGAAACAACCGTAGTAGATGTTTTGATGACAGCGTTGTATCTCGGGTTGAGGCTTATGTTATTCACAATCACTGAAGATATATCACCTGTCATTACACCCAGAGCCTCGCCTGACAACAGTAGAATTGGCTAGGCTTTGCACGAATGAAATGACAATCGTGGAAATAATTGAATGATTGTAAACTAAACTGATCCCGAGGCTGAAGAATGTGAAAGCCCAGTTGGACTCCTTGACCGTGTTGTATTTTTCTGAACATTAGTGTTAGTGTCTTTTCCATAAATTCAACGGCATGTTTGTTTATATATATTTCGGGTGTATTTTTGCACGACATGGGAGCAAGCCTATCAATGGTGTTTATTTGGTTTTAACTCCAACTGTTATGTATTTGTCGCGGGAGCACTTTCATTATGATGATGAAAGAGGAAAACTCATATCCCTCATGTTATCTTGCCTTGTTTTGTTCATGGCTTTGGAAACTATTGACACTTCGACCGAAAACTTTCATAGCGAGAGAATAGGAAAGCTGAAATATTTCACAACATCTTATTATATACAAAAGAATACATTCCTACATGCAATAATATCCGTAGTAAGTGTGTGTGTATTTGTATACATCCAAGGGCGTTGAGTGTGAAACTGGATAAATTGAAAAAAAGAATCGCCGGTTGCGATCGATATTATTGTGTGTCTGGGATGCAAAGGCAGTTGCCTTGAAATACCAGTAGATTCCTTGGTATGTATGCGACACAATTAGTGACCTGGAAAACTGTTTGACAAGATGGATGCTCTCTTGCAACATTGTACTATGCAATAGCAGCAAAGTGTCATGACGTGAAGCCTGGTTCATCATCGAATGAGATTTAAGTACTGCGACAAATGTCGCGCAGAAACGGATGAATGCACTAAGATATTCAAGAAACGTGTCGTGGATTCATCATCATCCGGGTCCAGCATTCACGACAGTCATGGTCAACACTGAAGCCGTGAAGAACGTAATATGGTGAAACCAGAAAATCACCGTGTGAAACATGGAGAACAACTTAAATGACAATCATGGCGATACAAACTTTCAGAATAAAAGAATGGAAATGGCAGGAAAAAATCCCTAACATAGAATTATGATAATGTTCCAGTCAAATACCAGTGGATAAAGAGATACAGCGAAGACGATGGCGCTGGATAGGACACACACTGCGGAAGCCAACTGAGAGTATTACACAACAACCCTTTTTTTTTAATCCCCAAGGAAAAAGACAAAGAGGAAGACCAAGGAATTCTTGGAGAAGACAGATGGAAGCAGAGATGAAGATGATGGGGAAGACATGGAATAATCTTAAAAGAATGGCAAGAAACAGAACGGCCTGGAAAGTGTTTGTTGAAGACCTATGCACCACAGAGACCTGAAAGGAAGAAGAAGAGGAAGGAGCATCACTTTCAACCAAGTGGCATTACAGTTAAAAGTGAATGTTTGATCAGTAAACCACATTATTTATGACGAGCTGGATGTTGGATCAGTAAATCACATGATACATGACGAGCTGGATGTTGGATCAGTAAATCACATGATACATGACGAGCTGGATGTTGGATCAGTAAATCACATGATACATGACGAGCTGGATGTTGGATCAGTAAACCACATTATACATGACGAGCTGGATGTTGGATCAGTAAATCACATGATACATGACGAGCTGGATGTTGGATCAGTAAACCACATTATACATGACGAGCTGAGTGTTTGATCAGTAAATCACATAATATATGACGAGCTGAGTGTTTGATCAGTAAATCACATAATATATGACGAGCTGAGTGTCTGATCAGTAAATCACATAATATATGACGAACTGAGTGTTTGATTAGTAAATCCCATAATATATGACGAGCTGAGTGTCTGATCAGTAAATCACATAATATATGACGAGCTGAGTGTTTGATCAGTAAATCGCGTAATACATGACGAGCTGTGTGTTTGATCAGTAAATCACATAATACATGACGAGCTGTGTGTTTGATCAGTAAATCCCATAATTCATGACGAGCTGTGTGTTTGATCAGTAAATCCCATAATACATGACGAGCTGAGTGTTTGATAAGTAAATCAAATAATTCATGACATGCTGAAGAATATATGAGGAGCTGAGTGTCTGATCAGCAAATCACATAATTCATGATGAGCTGAATGTTTGATCAGTAAATCACATAATTCATGACGAGCTGAATGTTTGATCATCAAATCCCATAATACATGACGAGCTGAGTGTCTGATCAGTTAATCGCGTAATACATGACGAGCTGAGTGTCTGATCAGTAAATCACATAATACATGACGAGCTGAGTGTCTGATCAATAAATCACATAATTCATGACGAGCTGAATGTTTGATCAGCAAATCCCATAATACATTACGAGCTGAGTGTCTGATCAATAAATCACATAATGCATGACGAGTTGAGTGTTTGATAAGTAAATCAAAGAATTCATGACAAGCTGAAGTCCGGAAAAGTATGCAACATGGCTACCTAAGTGGCGGTGCACGAGTGGCTGCGCACCCGTATCGAAAGCATTCTTTGTCCCTGATATCTATGCACTTATCAAGGGCTGGCGTTTAGTGCATTGAACTACAGTGTATGTTAAAGGGTAAACTATATATTTTTTTAGTTTACCGAGTATTTTTGTGTGTGTAAAGACTGAAATAATTACATTATCACTGTTTAATATGGTCCCCCTCTAGTTAATCCAACTGGATCTAACCTCAGATATCATAATTATCAAATACCATGTCTGCTGGCGTAGGTAATCGTGTCTCTCCACAGCTCTTGATCTTGAATGTTATTTATCATTTTTTTCTGTTATCTTCAGCCAAGCAATTCTCTTAAGCTGTCTGGTATCTTTTCTCTTTGCTTCCCAACATCTCTTTGTCCCTCAATTTTCCCAGTTGTCATAATATATTTCAGCTGTTCCCTTCTCTCTACATGGCCAAAAAATGATGATTGTTTCTTCCTAATATTGGAAATTAACTCTCCCTTTGATTTGGCCTCTTTCAGAACGTTTTCATTACTCTTCTTAGCTGTCCATGGTATTCTCAACATTCTTCTCTAAAAGCTACAATTCTACAGACTCCACTGATTTTCCTGTCTATTGTCATATTGTCCATGACTCACATCCATAAATTATACTGGTTCTACATAACATTTAAGAACTCTTTTTTCTTGTTTCCATTGCAAATATTGGATGGCACAGCATTTAAACAATATTCGTTCTTAATAACCACACGTTAATGCATCAGTTCTATTAGAAGTTGTTAGATAGTACATGACGATGAGTTAATAATTATAAAACATAGGTGTATAGTTATTTAAAGATTCAAAACAAAGAAACAAATTCAGCAATCAAGACCAATTCAAAGGATGCAACCAAAAGGAGATACGTACAGTGATAACATACAGATTATGCAACTGGCAAGATCATTTGCTCAAGAATGATCCAGAAACAACCACAAGAATTTCCTTTCAGTGGAATGCAGAAAATAACTGTTCTATCGATATCTGGCTTTGAAGAGAAGAAGATGATATTTATAACTCTGTCTATGGTGATAAGTGTCATTAAGTCTATGATGACGAGTGTCTTTGAGTCTATGGTGACGAGTGCCACTGGTTCTATGATGACGATTTAAAACTGGGCCTATGATGACAAGTGTCATTAAGTCTGTGATGACGAGTGTCTTTGAGTCTATGGTGACGAGTGTCACTAGTTCTATGATGATAAGTGTCATTAAGTCTATGATGACGAGTGTCATTAAGTCTATGATGACGAGTGTCATTAAGTCTATGATGACGAGTGTCTTTGAGTCTATAATGAAGAGTGTCACTGGTTCTATGATGATAAGTGTCATTAAGTCTATGATGACGAGTGTCATTAAGTCTATGATGACGAGTGTCATTAAGTCTATGATGACGAGTGTCTTTGAGTCTATAATGAAGAGTGTCACTGGTTCTATGATGATAAGTGTCATTAAGTCTATGATGACGAGTGTCATTAAGTCTGTGATGATGAGTGTCTTTGAGTCTATGATGACGAGTGTCACTGGTTCTATGATGACGAGTGTCACTGGTTCTATGATGACAAGTGTCATTAAGTCTATGATGACGAGTGTCTTTGAGTCTATAATGACGAGTGTCACTGGTTCTATGATGACAAGTGTCATTAAGTCTATGATGACGAGTGTCTTTGAGTCTATAATGACGAGTGTCTTTGAGTCTATAATGACGAGTGTCACTGGTTCTATGATGACAAGTGTCATTAAGTCTATGATGACGAGTGTAACTGGTTCTATGATGACGATTGCCACTGGGCCTATGATGACGAATGTCATTAAGTCTGTGATGATGAGTGTCTTTGAGTCTATGATGACGAGTATCACTGGTTCTATGATGACGAGTGTCACTGGTTCTATGATGACAAGTGTCATTAAGTCTATGATGACGAGTGTCTTTGAGTCTATAATGACGAGTGTCACTGGTTCTATGATGACAAGTGTCATTAAGTCTGTGGTGATGAGTGTCTTTGAGTCTATAATGAAGAGTGTCACTGGTTCTATGATGATAAGTGTCATTAAGTCTATGATGACGAGTGTCATTAAGTCTATGATGACGAGTGTCATTAAGTCTATGATGACGAGTGTCTTTGAGTCTATAATGAAGAGTGTCACTGGTTCTATGATGATAAGTGTCATTAAGTCTATGATGACGAGTGTCATTAAGTCTATGATGACGAGTGTCATTAAGTCTATGATGACGAGTGTCTTTGAGTCTATAATGAAGAGTGTCACTGGTTCTATGATGATAAGTGTCATTAAGTCTATGATGACGAGTGTCATTAAGTCTGTGATGATGAGTGTCTTTGAGTCTATGATGACGAGTGTCACTGGTTCTATGATGACGAGTGTCACTGGTTCTATGATGACAAGTGTCATTAAGTCTATGATGACGAGTGTCTTTGAGTCTATAATGACGAGTGTCACTGGTTCTATGATGACAAGTGTCATTAAGTCTATGATGACGAGTGTCTTTGAGTCTATAATGACGAGTGTCTTTGAGTCTATAATGACGAGTGTCACTGGTTCTATGATGACAAGTGTCATTAAGTCTATGATGACGAGTGTAACTGGTTCTATGATGACGATTGCCACTGGGCCTATGATGACGAATGTCATTAAGTCTGTGATGATGAGTGTCTTTGAGTCTATGATGACGAGTGTCACTGGTTCTATGATGACGAGTGTCACTGGTTCTATGATGACAAGTGTCATTAAGTCTATGATGACGAGTGTCTTTGAGTCTATAATGACGAGTGTCACTGGTTCTATGATGACAAGTGTCATTAAGTCTGTGGCGATGAGTGTCTTTGAGTCTTTGATGACGATTGCCACTGGACCTATGATGACGAGTGTCATTGGGTCTATGATGATGAGTATCGCAGTGTCTATGGTCACGATGTAATTATTTGCTGAATGAATTGACGTAAGTGGGAATACACTAGTTAAAGAAGCTAATATAATAAAATACTTTAACAACTTCTCCTGCCATACAGTTATTCTAAAATTGCACTCATCGCGATGCCTACATTTTCATTGGTTCATTGTTGTGCAGGTCTAAATAAACGATAACTATGATGTTTTAATTTGTGAATAAAATAAAAATAAATTTAAAAAAACTGACGTCTACATCGAAAAGTCGTGGTTCTATAATAAATTAAATTAGTTACAGCAATACAAGTCTTTAATTATCTAGATTTTTCTAAAGTTGTGTATTTTATTTTGTTTTTTTTTTGTTCCAGTTGAAGACCCAGTCGAAACTTTGTTTTTTTGTTTTGTTTTGTTTTGTACAACAAATATAAGCAATGGACATTCAAATAAGACACACATAGGGGGAAGTAGACATTGAACTAAGTGAAGACAAAACATTTAGACAGTAATCACAAAGATGAATTACACTCGTAGGAGACTGGAATAAACAGTTTAAGAAAAGAAAAAAAAACAGTTGAAAACTCTTGCTGATGGCATATGTTCCAGTGGTGGGCGAAGGAGAATAGAATAAAATATTGAGTTATTGAATTATTTACGGGTCATCATCATTGCACTCCGAACATGTCCATAGGTGCTCAGATCCCCTCCTCAGCAATTCCCGCAGTGTCCAGCGACTGACGACTCCAGTTCTATGTCGGTTGATAAGTCTTCTTACACGGCAACTAAGTTTCTCATTTCTGGCTGTGCCCACCTTAACTCCCATTTCCATCATCCGAAGAAGTGACGTGGATCTGTGTTTGTCGAAGTCCTGTGCTCTTCCCACATCTCGGAGGGCATTGATTATGTCCACCCGATCCATTGGTTGCCCGTCCTCAACGACAGCGCAGCTTGCCAACCTGTCCGCTCTTTCATTTCCCCGTACTCACGCATGTCCAGGGACAAAGACAAAGGTGACCTTACGTATTTTGGATTTCTGCAACGACTCTATCCATTGCATGCGTACAGAGCATATAGAATAGTAAAACGCTATCTCATTTCCTTAGATCATACTATATTTGTATACATTCTTTTCCTTGTTATATTCTGCGTTCATATCAGGTATGGCATATATGTCATGGCCATTTTTATTTTGTTTTTATTTTTCCACAGCTGCTGGTGTCTAAATATGGTGTTTGATTGTTTCTTTGTTTGATTGTACTGAACATTTCCATCAAAACAATTGAAACAGAAAAGAAGCTCTTCCCAGCATAACACCCAATCACTTATACACATTTTTTTAAAATTACGCAAGAGCTTTTTTATTGCACGTACAAAACGTGCAATAAAAAAGCTCTTGCGTAATTTAAAAAAAAATTAGGGAAATCCATAGCTGTTTAAACAAATCTCTTTATCGCGTTAGCAACTTTCCAGAGAAAGAAAAGCTACTCGATTATCCTATCTTGGCGGTACGCTTCTCAAATAAAGCTCTCCCTTACTGAGTTGTGACTGTATATTTCTGATGACAGTGGGAACATATATTTCTCTCCCCGGTTTTTTTTTTATGAACGTAGAAACTGGCGGTCATTCTGTGATAATTCGGTGTTTAACACGTACAATCAACAAACAAAGCGAGGCCTGAGCTGTCAAAGAAAAGATTATTAAACAAAGTCAGCAAAGGTTGAAAAGACCTGGGAATGCGATCTTTGTGTGAGAGAGATCAGTAGGGAAATGGATGCTTGGCCTAGGAGTAGAAATGGAAAGTTGAGCATCCAACTATCAAAGAATTAACTGGGTTATCACCGGGCCTTTGTTCACCGTTGGGTTAATCTTTGACAACACTGGATGAAGCTCAACCGTGGATGAACGTCGTTGAGTAAATAAATAGAAGGATGGAGATAAGAGGGGGACGATATTTGAGGCTTAGTGTGTGGCTGTGGATCGAAGGGAAAAAAACGCCAATTCAGAAAAGTGAATGTCGTTTTCTTTCTTCACCTTTAACGCTTCATTTAATTAAACAACTCAGTGGCAGAGTGGTTAATCATGTGCTGGCGACTAATCAAAGAGGTCAGGGTTAAGTTCCCGCATGTGGTGAATTTTCTTTTCGGACCGAAAAGGTTTCATGATTAATGAGGCTCTAAAACTGAGTATGAGATGTAATAGGAAGTAAAGCGGCCTGGCGTAATACCGACCACATCACACAAAAGTGGTCGTTGGTCACGTAATGTCATTAACACCACAGTCCTGACACGCCTAGAGCACGGCCTGGCGGGAACCTTGGTTTACTTAATTCAGGAATCTTCAATCGTTTTTCGTTGGAATTGGAAGGGTGTCGATAACAATTAATTGTATTTAGCTGTAAATTACATAGAGGAAAGGCAGCCTGAAAGATGGTTCTGTTTAAATTAGGAATCATTTATAATATGCGTGAAACCACAACAAAGATTTAAATAAGATACATGTATTCAGGTAAAAATATAAATATAAACAGGAGAAATCTGCTAAAGTAGCATTTCAGAAAATAAAAATCATCTTGTGCAACAGATCTATGTTAATATATAGGTGAGAGAGAGTTCAAAGGTGTTATATAGAGCCAATTTTGACCTTTGGAAGATAATCATGGACAGTGGACAAAATAAATGAAAAGACGATCAGAAGCCACAGAGATGGGGTTCCTCAGAAGAATGTTGAGGGTTCATTGGACAGCCAAAAAGACCAAAATTCAGGGAACGAGGTATAACGGACGACAAAGAGAGAAAGATACTAGATACCTTGGTATTGTGGCACGGTAAACAGTCAGACACAAAATTCATGCTTTGCACTGAGGACAGAGAAATGTGGTACGACATGATCGCATACTCCAGCCGATATGGCACATGATGATGCTGATGATCTCCATAATAAAGTTAAAAAAAATGAGCTTCGAAATGGACTGGAAAAATTGTACAAAATATTAAAGATTATTCTTTCATCCATATCAAGGGGATGATATAAGACTAAAAAGTTGAATAGTTTGAAGCATAACAAAAGACATGAAATGTGAATCCGGTGTTGAAGCAATTCTACTATTACAATATAATGTTCTGTAGCCAGGGCACTCACTAGCTGACCAGCGAATCATTTCAGAGGAAGAGGTATGTTTACAGCACACGGAAAAAATGACAAATAATCAACAACAGAAAAAAAAAACAAAGAACAATATATGGACCGAAGCAGGATCGAACCCGTACTCCTTGGCACAGCGCCTTGCCACGAAAAGCCAAACGCTAGGGAACACTGCCAACTCGGCTAACTGAAAAAAAAAAATTAGCTGTCATTGGCGATGTCTTTTTCACGCTGACGTTCTCATGATTATAGCATAAGGTTACGATCACAGCTCGGGTACAATTCAGCCCTATAGGGAGATACTTCCCTTAATAGGAAAATACTAGTTAGCCGAGTTGGCAGTGTTCCCTAGCGTTTGGCTTTTCGTGGCAAGGCGCAGTACCACTGAGTACGGGTTCGATCTAGCTTCGGACCATATATTGGTCTTTGTATTTTTTTCTGTTGTTGATTATTTGTCTTTTTTTTCCGAGTGCTGTAAACATACCTTTTCGCATCGGAAGTTTCCCTATATAATAATATTCATTTATTATTATTTGTCTCCAATCGCTGACCAGAAAGTTTCAACCGGTGACACCGTCAGCACGAACTTCGTAGCGATGTCGACATTGCAAGGGGCGATGGTCTCTATTTGCCTGGTGGTTGAGTAAACTAGAGCCGCGATAGCTCAGTGGTTATTGAACTGGACTACAAAGGACAAGGGGTAGGGTTAGATCTCAACCGACGGCGTCCGGGTTCACCCAGCCTTTAATGGATACCGGATTTTTTTTCTGGAAAAGTGAAGCAACACGGGCGTAATACCGACCACATTACCCCAAAAATAATGTGGGAAGGTCTGTAAAATTTATGGTCACTAACACCATATTCCCTATACGCCACTTGGCGTGACGGGGGCTCTTCACTTTTACTGAGTAAACTACATAGGTTCTGCAAATTTCCGGTTACAACATTGTAATCCTGGTTGTCTCATCGGCAGTGAATGCGTTCCTTAGCTACGACTTCTTCTTTCCTTCCTCATTTGCCTTTCAGCGTCGAGGGGAGATACAATTTGAGGTCTTTTGCTCTTCTGTTCGCCTCTGCTGCTGTTATGTTTCCTAGTACTTCTAATATTCATCGACCCATCTTTTTCGTGGTCGACCCATGGGTCTGGTGTTCTCACAACGTTTGTTGAAGGCTCGTTGTCTTGTGTTAGCTACAGCTGCATCCAAAATTCTCTGATTGGCAAAGTATCTTTAACAAAATTAGCAGTTTGACACAGTTCACAAAATGATTTACGTTTGTAAAGAAACAATAAATACGACATAGCCAATTGTTTAAACCACATTATACTTCTTCTTAGGGAGCCGCCATAGCTCAGGGGTTAGTGAACTGGACTACAAAGGACACGAGGTAGGTTTCGATCCGAACCCACGGCTTCCAGGTTCACACAGACTTGAATGGGCACCAGATTTTTTTTTTGGTGGAAAAATAAAGCGGCACGGGCGTAATACCGACCACATTACAGTAGTATACCAGGGTCCATCTGATTATTATTTGGCCCGTAAATTAACAAAGATATATAGTAGGCGCGCGGCGCGCCTAATGTACTGTAGGCGCAGGGGGAGCTAACCGTGACATTTCGTGTCGGGATGTTGACCTCTAGTCCCGGTGACCCCGGAAGTGCGCTGTTTATGTCTGGTGTGTGCTGACTTTGGAGCGCTTGGTGTACTTGAGCGATAGTGATAGGTTAGTAGATTATACAACATCAATGAAAAACGATCAATATAAGACAGAAGACAAAGATATATTTTATTCTTTTATTATCTCAATAGGTGTATAACATACATTGATATTATATAACATTACAAAAATATTCAGTACAGTGAGTCAATATATAGTACATGGATAACATTTATTTATAGATAGGTAGTTGGGTGTCTGCTTAGCGTTGTGTCATAAATGAATCATAAGGGGTGAAACTGTTAGAGATTGCTGGGCAGTCCATGGTGGTAGTGTTAAGAGTTAAATATCTAGAGGTGTAGTCGAGACGTTATCATCAGCTACCTTTCTTTTTATATAGAAATAGGAAAGAGCATTTCTTGTTTGACTGTAGGAAAATATGGAATTATTTAAGACTTTGAAACCTACATTTTTCCCACCCTTGGCCTTTTGCGTGGCGAGAACCTCTAAAAACATATCTTTATCTAATTTGTTGTGTTGCTTGCTTAGACCTTTACAACTGATTTTATCGTAATCCCCACTACAATGGTACGTCTTACTACATAAGCTAACAAGAGCCGTCCCTTCGTACTCTAGTTTAAAAAACCCGGGCGTTCGTTTGGTGTATGCTTTAACACCCTTACAGTTTATACAGTCTGTTTTGCTAATATGCTAATCGCAAAACTCGGCAGGAAACCAGTCTTTATATACACTATTAAACTCATCCCACAGACCTGACTTAACTATGTCCTCTAGCTTAGGTGCGCTTAAAGCCAAGTATAAACTATCAGTATCTGTTTCACATAACTGAAAGTCGGACCTGTCCACAAACTTATCTAAGAACTCGAAATAAAAATCTAACATACGAAGTTTTGCATATTGATAGACGAAGAAACCAATTTGTAGGGGTAAGTCCCAAACAGTTTTCTTTTTCTCCATCTCAATTTCAAAAGATCCTCCCCTATTTCAGTCATCTTTTTAAACCGGGAACTATTAATCATTTTCGATATCTCACCCCCCTGAACGTACGAGACAGCGCTATGATTGGCCTTATTGGTTAGAGTCTTCCCGTAGGCTGAGTTTCCTAAGAGCTTCATCGTATCGCTTACTATAGATTGACTTTCATCTAGATCACCAGCCCTCCTAGCGTCAGAAATCATTTCGCCAAACTTTTTAAAACAACTAGACGGTTGATATTCTATCACTTGATAAATTTTTGTTACCTCCAATCCGTGGTCTAAATACCATTTTAACAGCGGTGTTGCCAACAAAATTTTTTCCCCGACATAACTACCGATTAGGGTGCGACGAGGGGTTGACAACAAGTTATGTTTGAGGGCATATTCACCCATAAACGGGCCAATATCATCACGCGTGACGTCAATATTTTTGAAAATTGGAGTCATCTCACTGAAATGTTCCTTCAGGCGATCGGGGACGTGTAGATCACATTCTACTAAACCAAAACATGTCCCATCTGAAATAGAACTGAGAATATGTTTATCACTGAGAGGGAGCACTTCTTTAGAGTAAGAGGGTCTAGCTCGAGGGATGGCTTTAGAAAGGAAAGCCCTAATGGTTGGGTCAGACTTTTTCAGAGCCTGCCACTCACATTCCCACATAACTTCTACTGGGACTTTTACCTCCTCGGTTAGGTAGGTGTGTATCTCACAGGTTTTTTCAAACAGCTCGAACAAGGGCTCATTATTAACAGGGTTTCTATCTTTATCTTTGGTGAGGGGACAGTCTTTGTGACCATGGTACAGACAACCATGAAAATTGTAGCCTCTTCTATTGGATTTATCCCACCCATCCACGGGGATGTTTCTATCACCTAACCGAAACTCCCTTCCATTAAACTGAGTTTTCAACTCCACCCCTTTTTGGTGAGCAACCCACGTTAGCCACTCTCTACTTTGTTGGACATAATAGTTATCTTTTTCGACCCTAAACCCGGTCTCCATTCTTCTAATAATTGGATAATCTGTTGGCATTGGGTTCATCAGAGCCCAAAGATACAACGCGTTGGCATCGTAACCTTGGATGGATTTGACTACCTTTCCGCCCCTAATAAACGTTTTGCCTACCTCGTGATACCTATGGAAAATTATAGAGGGACCCCCAACGATATTATCTCTAATCATTTTGTGTAGACTCGCCTGTTTGCTCGAACATAAACTAAACACTACACCCCTATCAACGGTCTTAAAAAGATACTTTAAACAAACACCCGGAACTGAAATGGCGTCTTTAAAACAGTCTACAACCCATCTCCCCATAAAAGCGAACCTGCTGCTCCAAGGCTTCTAAAAAGGGGACTACATCTTTGTTGTTATACCACACCAAAAAGTCCCTAAGTGTGGTCATGTTATTGTCCTTCCAGACCTTTTTGCACAGGGCGTACTCCTCCTTGGAAATGTTGGAATTTTTTAACGACGAATAAAACGTTTCGTGTGGGGGTAGTTCTGTCTCGTCCAACTTTTGGGGGTCGTCTATATATTCATAACAAAAGTAACCCTTTGTTTCACTAATCTTATAAGCCGCCAGATATTTACTATAGCTAAACCCGGGGGCTAGATAGTTTACTATATCTAAGAGTTTTAGATTCGGCGTTGCAATACACATAAAGTTATTGTTTCTTTTAACTATAAACTTGAACGGTTTTGCTACTTTGTAGTCTCCTTCCATTGTATCTTCCTCTTCTTCGTTAGCAGCAGCGGCTTCTTCTTCCTCTGCCATACTATCGCCTTCTTCGTCCACTTGTGGAGCGGCATCCATGAAGTGCTTTATTAAATAAGGTTTAATGACGTTGACGTCATATTTCCCCGAGTTAAACCCTATAACTGGAAGCTCTTTTAAATACTCATCAAACCTAACTACTATCTTGTCTTTATTCAGTTCATGGAGTTGAGTAAAAATACTTTCAAACCGAGATCGCAATAACGAGTAGGCCTTATCAGCGACACTAGTGAGATAATCAAGCATCTGACTAACTAAAATTTGTGGGTCACCCTTGGTTATGAAGCATTTTGGGGCCTCCCACCCTGGGACATTTGACGCTATAGAGCAGGAAAGGGGTACGTGTTTAGCTACAAAGGTAGTCGAGTGCGTCTCTTTGGGAACATTCCTACTATCAAAGTAACATTCATAATCGAATGTCGCCCTGAATGGGTAAATAAAACACTCTGGAGTACTGATCCCTTCAGCGCTGATCGCGTCCCATACACTTTCAGGTGAAGAATAAACACCACCTTTATATGTCTCTACAGCCATATCCCCAGTGCAAGTTTTTTCGTGCCTATCCATACGCCCAAACTTTTTCCACAATTTCCCACATTTTCCACAAGAAAAGCTTTTACTAGCCCTGGAAAGATCGTTTATATAAAAGAAGTGGTTTTTGTAAAGTAAAAGACGGAGAGTTTCACTATAACTACTGCCACTTCGCATGACAATACGCAAGGCTTGCTCAGAGTCAAACTCAAAAATATCTATATTTACTGAAAAACAACTTTCTAAGAGAGACATTTTAGCAAGAGTTACACCGTGAAAGTTACTTAACTTTAGAGACGGGTTAAACTGTTTGAAAAGTAGTCTCGAAACCTTCCTAACATTAGTATTTGAAGTTCCTCGATGGACAGCTAGACAACGGAAGAAGCAGAGATTATCATTGTAAACTTTAGAATTAGAATCGGTTTGAAGGATATTAATGCCGTAGTTGGATGTAATGTAGGGTGGGATATCTAGCAGACACCCTATAGGATAATCTTGAAGTTTATAAATATAAACACTCGTACTGACTAATGATTCTAAGGTATATTTGGTTGTCTCCCTGTTTTTATTTGCATACCCTAATATATCACTTTCATTTAATCTATCAACAAATGTTTCAAAATCATTTCTGTTGTTAACTAACAGGGGTTTGTCTAACCCTGTCGCGTTATTCGAGCTGGCGTGAAAGTAACGCAGCCCCTGTGTCTCTCTATGTCTTAAGACTAGATGATGACTATAATTCACCTTGAAACGCTTTTTCTGGGCTTGGAAGATTGGGGTTACAAGGGTCTTCCAATCTATAGGAGTATCAGGTTGATGAAATATAGTGTATGTGTCCATGTATTTGGTCCTACGTTCATGTGTTCTAATAGCTAACCAGTTGTTCTTATATATCTTCTTAATATCTTGAGGTAACTTATTTAAAGAGTCTATTTCATTAATAAGTCTTGGTCTCTTTGAGGGTTCTTGAGTCGAACTCTTTACTGCCCGCTTGCGTGAGGTTGTCGATACCAAGGGGACTGGTAGTATTGATGATGTCGAGTTGTCCACAGCTATGTCATGGCTACCAAGATGTACTTGCAGATAGCTAGCCCCAGTAAAGCTTTGTTGACAGATATGGCAGATATGTGGGTTAGCACTGGTCTCTTTCGAAGGTACGTGACCTGTTGACACAGGAGTTGGTGATGCAGGAACTGCTGATACAAAAGAGGCAGGATGCTCTGTCTTGATATGTTTGGCAAGATTGTCAGCTCTATTATATACTCGTTCACAAACATCACATTTGTATTCCTGACGCCCATGTACACTAGCAACGTGTCGTTTTAGGTCCCGGCTCCGGGTGAAAGTTTTGGAGCAGAGATCACAAGTGTTAGACATCTGTAGAAAAGAAATTGAAACATTACAACTAAAGAGTAAAGAACAGTAAACATTACAAGAAAAGTAAACAACAAGATACACAACTTATCGAAATTAGGTTACAAAAGTAACACGTGGATACTAAAAAACCAACTTAGCGAAATTAGGTCACAAAAGTAACACGTGGATACTAAACAACCAACTTATCGAAAATAGGTTACTAAAGTAACATACTATAACATTAAAGATCTAATATAACACTTACTTTTTATGTGTTTGAAGGTACAAGACACATCCGTCGTCAACAACTGTAAGCGAAAGTCTGATTACAAGCTTCACAGTCGCGTTATATATACGCCAGAAACACCGGAAGTGTTACTAAAAATAGAACTGACCGCTGATGCAATACCGGAAGTGTTACTAAAAATAGCTTTTGACTGCTGACGTGATACCCGTGGATTTTCTAAAAATAGATTTTGACCTATGATGCAATACCAGGCAACTTTATAGGAGTTTTTCCCCTTGCCCCTTTATGAGGGGACGCCCATGAAACTGTTAGAAATAGTAAATTTACACTCTAGGGTTACTCCAAACTTTACATTAGACATCCCCATAGCAAAAATTTACTTAAACGTCACTTTTATGGTTGTTACGCCCCTTGACCCTTTATGAGGGGACGCCCATGAAACTGTTAGAAATAGTAAATTTACACTCTAGGGTTACTCCAAACTTTACATTAGACATCCCCATAGCAAAAATTTGCTTAAAAGTCACTTTCATGATTGTTACCCCCTTGACCCTTTATGAGGGGACGCCCATGAAACTGTTACAAATAGTAAATTTACACTCTAAACTTACCCCGAATGTTATTTTAGACATCCCCATAGCAAAAATTTGCTTAAAAGTCACTTTCATGATTGTTACCCCCTTGACTCTTTTTTAGGGCTACGCCCATGAAACTGTTAAAAATTGTCAATTTAACATCTAGACATACCACAAACTTTATTTTAGTCATCCACATAGCAAAAATTTACTAAAAACCACTTTTATGAGTGTTGCCCCCTGTACCCATTTTTGGTGGTTACGCCCATGAAACTGTTAAAAATAGTAAATTTAACACCTAGACATACCCCAAACTTTATATTAAGCATCTCCGTATCAAGAATTTACATAAAAACAACTTTTGAAATTACTACCCCTGTACCCATTTTTGGCGGTTACGAAATCAACCAAAAATTAGTAGGTCGAGGCACAATTTTTGGTGCCGTTTTTCCTTATATGAGAGTGTTCCCGGTCAATCACTAGATATATACTACTAATTTTTGGTTGATTTTTCATGTAAATTTGATACATGGGCGTGTCAAATATTATGTTTGAGGTATACCAATAGGTTAAATTTACTATTTTTAACAGTTTCATGGGCGTAACCGCCAAAAATGGGTACCGGGGTAGTAATTTCAAAAGTTGTTTTTATGTAAATTCTTGATACGGGGATACTTAATATAAAGTTTGGGGTATGTCTAGAGGTTAAATTTACTATTTTTAACAGTTTCATGGGCGTAACCACCAAAAATGGGTACAGGGGGCAACACTCATAAAAGTGGTTTTTAGTAAATTTTTGCTATGTGGATGACTAAAATAAAGTTTGTGGTATGTCTAGATGTTAAATTGACAATTTTTAACAGTTTCATGGGCGTAGCCCTAAAAAAGAGTCAAGGGGGTAACAATCATGAAAGTGACTTTTAAGCAAATTTTTGCTATGGGGATGTCTAAAATAACATTCGGGGTAAGTTTAGAGTGTAAATTTACTATTTGTAACAGTTTCATGGGCGTCCCCTCATAAAGGGTCAAGGGGGTAACAATCATGAAAGTGACTTTTAAGCAAATTTTTGCTATGGGGATGTCTAATGTAAAGTTTGGAGTAACCCTAGAGTGTAAATTTACTATTTCTAACAGTTTCATGGGCGTCCCCTCATAAAGGGTCAAGGGGCGTAACAACCATAAAAGTGACGTTTAAGTAAATTTTTGCTATGGGGATGTCTAATGTAAAGTTTGGAGTAACCCTAGAGTGTAAATTTACTATTTCTAACAGTTTCATGGGCGTCCCCTCATAAAGGGGCAAGGGGAAAAACTCCTATAAAGTTGCCTGGTATTGCATCATAGGTCAAAATCTATTTTTAGAAAATCCACGGGTATCACGTCAGCAGTCAAAAGCTATTTTTAGTAACACTTCCGGTATTGCATCAGCGGTCAGTTCTATTTTTAGTAACACTTCCGGTGTTTCTGGCGTATATATAACGCGACTGTGAAGCTTGTAATCAGACTTTCGCTTACAGTTGTTGACGACGGATGTGTCTTGTACCTTCAAACACATAAAAAGTAAGTGTTATATTAGATCTTTAATGTTATAGTATGTTACTTTAGTAACCTATTTTCGATAAGTTGGTTGTTTAGTATCCACGTGTTACTTTTGTGACCTAATTTCGCTAAGTTGGTTTTTTAGTATCCACGTGTTACTTTTGTAACCTAATTTCGATAAGTTGTGTATCTTGTTGTTTACTTTTCTTGTAATGTTTACTGTTCTTTACTCTTTAGTTGTAATGTTTCAATTTCTTTTCTACAGATGTCTAACACTTGTGATCTCTGCTCCAAAACTTTCACCCGGAGCCGGGACCTAAAACGACACGTTGCTAGTGTACATGGGCGTCAGGAATACAAATGTGATGTTTGTGAACGAGTATATAATAGAGCTGACAATCTTGCCAAACATATCAAGACAGAGCATCCTGCCTCTTTTGTATCAGCAGTTCCTGCATCACCAACTCCTGTGTCAACAGGTCACGTACCTTCGAAAGAGACCAGTGCTAACCCACATATCTGCCATATCTGTCAACAAAGCTTTAATGGGGCTAGCTATCTGCAAGTACATCTTGGTAGCCATGACATAGCTGTGGACAACTCGACATCATCAATACTACCAGTCCCCTTGGTATCGACAACCTCACGCAAGCGGGCAGTAAAGAGTTCGACTCAAGAACCCTCAAAGAGACCAAGACTTATTAATGAAATAGACTCTTTAAATAAGTTACCTCAAGATATTAAGAAGATATATAAGAACAACTGGTTAGCTATTAGAACACATGAACGTAGGACCACATACATGGACACATACACTATATTTCATCAACCTGATACTCCTATAGATTGGAAGACCCTTGTAACCCCAATCTTCCAAGCCCAGAAAAAGCGTTTCAAGGTGAATTATAGTCATCATCTAGTCTTAAGACATAGAGAGACACAGGGGCTGCGTTACTTTCACGCCAGCTCGAATAACGCGACAGGGTTAGACAAACCCCTGTTAGTTAACAACAGAAATGATTTTGAAACATTTGTTGATAGATTAAATGAAAGTGATATATTAGGGTATGCAAATAAAAACAGGGAGACAACCAAATATACCTTAGAATCATTAGTCAGTACGAGTGTTTATATTTATAAACTTCAAGATTATCCTATAGGGTGTCTGCTAGATATCCCACCCTACATTACATCCAACTACGGCATTAATATCCTTCAAACCGATTCTAATTCTAAAGTTTACAATGATAATCTCTGCTTCTTCCGTTGTCTAGCTGTCCATCGAGGAACTTCAAATACTAATGTTAGGAAGGTTTCGAGACTACTTTTCAAACAGTTTAACCCGTCTCTAAAGTTAAGTAACTTTCACGGTGTAACTCTTGCTGAAATGTCTCTCTTAGAAAGTTGTTTTTCAGTAAATATAGATATTTTTGAGTTTGACTCTGAGCAAGCCTTGCGTATTGTCATGCGAAGTGGCAGTAGTTATAGTGAAACTCTCCGTCTTTTACTTTACAAAAACCACTTCTTTTATATAAACGATCTTTCCAGGGCTAGTAAAAGCTTTTCTTGTGGAAAATGTGGGAAATTGTGGAAAAAGTTTGGGCGTATGGATAGGCACGAAAAAACTTGCACTGGGGATATGGCTGTAGAGACATATAAAGGTGGTGTTTATTCTTCACCTGAAAGTGTATGGGACGCGATCAGCGCTGAAGGGATCAGTACTCCAGAGTGTTTTATTTACCCATTCAGGGCGACATTCGATTATGAATGTTACTTTGATAGTAGGAATGTTCCCAAAGAGACGCACTCGACTACCTTTGTAGCTAAACACGTACCCCTTTCCTGCTCTATAGCGTCAAATGTCCCAGGGTGGGAGGCCCCAAAATGCTTCATAACCAAGGGTGACCCACAAATTTTAGTTAGTCAGATGCTTGATTATCTCACTAGTGTCGCTGATAAGGCCTACTCGTTATTGCGATCTCGGTTTGAAAGTTTTTTTACTCAACTTCATGAACTGAATAAAGACAAGATAGTAGTTAGGTTTGATGAGTATTTAAAAGAGCTTCCAGTTATAGGGTTTAACTCGGGGAAATATGACGTCAACGTCATTAAACCTTATTTAATAAAGCACTTCATGGATGCCGCTCCACAAGTGGACGAAGAAGGCGATAGTATGGCAGAGGAAGAAGAAGCCGCTGCTGCTAACGAAGAAGAGGAAGATACAATGGAAGGAGACTACAAAGTAGCAAAACCGTTCAAGTTTATAGTTAAAAGAAACAATAACTTTATGTGTATTGCAACGCCGAATCTAAAACTCTTAGATATAGTAAACTATCTAGCCCCCGGGTTTAGCTATAGTAAATATCTGGCGGCTTATAAGATTAGTGAAACAAAGGGTTACTTTTGTTATGAATATATAGACGACCCCCAAAAGTTGGACGAGACAGAACTACCCCCACACGAAACGTTTTATTCGTCGTTAAAAAATTCCAACATTTCCAAGGAGGAGTACGCCCTGTGCAAAAAGGTCTGGAAGGACAATAACATGACCACACTTAGGGACTTTTTGGTGTGGTATAACAACAAAGATGTAGTCCCCTTTTTAGAAGCCTTGGAGCAGCAGGTTCGCTTTTATGGGGAGCGGGGTGTAGACTGTTTTAAAGACGCCATTTCGGTTCCGGGTGTTTGTTTAAAGTATATTTTTAAGACCGTTGATAGGGGTGTAATGTTTAGTTTATGTTCGAGCAAACAGGCGAGTCTACACAAAATGATTAGAGATAATATCGTTGGGGGTCCCTCTATAATTTTCCATAGGTATCACGAGGTAGGCAAAACGTTTATTAGGGGCGGAAAGGTAGTCAAATCCATCCAAGGTTACGATGCCAACGCGTTGTATCTTTGGGCTCTGATGAACCCAATGCCAACAGATTATCCAATTATTAGAAGAATGGAGACCGGGTTTAGGGTCGAAAAAGATAACTATTATGTCCAACAAAGTAGAGAGTGGCTAACGTGGGTTGCTCACCAAAAAGGGGTGGAGTTGAAAACTCAGTTTAATGGAAGGGAGTTTCGGTTAGGTGATAGAAACATCCCCGTGGATGGGTGGGATAAATCCAATAGAAGAGGCTACAATTTTCATGGTTGTCTGTACCATGGTCACAAAGACTGTCCCCTCACCAAAGATAAAGATAGACACCCTGTTAATAATGAGCCCTTGTTCGAGCTGTTTGAAAAAACCTGTGAGATACACACCTACCTAACCGAGGAGGTAAAAGTCCCAGTAGAAGTTATGTGGGAATGTGAGTGGCAGGCTCTGAAGAAGTATGACCCAACCATTAGGGCTTTCCTTTCTAAAGCCATCCCTCGAGCTAGACCCTCTTACTCTAAAGAAGTGCTCCCTCTCAGTGATAAACATATTCTCAGTTCTATTTCAGATGGGACATGTTTTGGTTTAGTAGAATGTGATCTACACGTCCCCGATCGCCTGAAGGAACATTTCAGTGAGATGACTCCAATTTTCAAAAATATTGACGTCACGCGTGATGATATTGGCCCGTTTATGGGTGAATATGCCCTCAAACATAACTTGTTGTCAACCCCTCGTCGCACCCTAATCGGTAGTTATGTCGGGGAAAAAATTTTGTTGGCAACACCGCTGTTAAAATGGTATTTAGACCACGGATTGGAGGTAACAAAAATTTATCAAGTGATAGAATATCAACCGTCTAGTTGTTTTAAAAAGTTTGGCGAAATGGTTTCTGACGCTAGGAGGGCTGGTAATCTAGATGAAAGTCAATCTATAGTAAGCGATACGATGAAGCTCTTAGGAAACTCAGCCTACGGGAAGACTCTAACCAATAAGGCCAATCATAGCGCTGTCTCGTACGTTCAGGGGGGTGAGATATCGAAAATGATTAATAGTTCCCGGTTTAAAAAGATGACTGAAATAGGGGATGATCTTTTTGAAATTGAGATGGAGAAAAAGAAAACTGTTTGGGACTTACCCCTACAAATTGGTTTCTTCGTCTATCAATATGCAAAACTTCGTATGTTAGATTTTTATTTCGAGTTCTTAGATAAGTTTGTGGACAGGTCCGACTTTCAGTTATGTGAAACAGATACTGATAGTTTATACTTGGCTTTAAGCGCACCTAAGCTAGAGGACATAGTTAAGTCAGGTATGTGGGATGAGTTTAATAGTGTATATAAAGACTGGTTTCCTGCCGAGTTTTGCGATGAGCATATTAGCAAAACAGACTGTATAAACTGTAAGGGTGTTAAAGCATACACCAAACGAACGCCCGGGCTTTTTAAACTAGAGTACGAAGGGACGGCTCTTGTTAGCTTATGTAGTAAGACGTACCATTGTAGTGGGGATTACGATAAAATCAGTTGTAAAGGTCTAAGCAAGCAACACAACAAATTAGATAAAGATATGTTTTTAGAGGTTCTCGCCACGCAAAAGGCCAAGGGTGGGAAAAATGTAGGTTTCAAAGTCTTAAATAATTCCATATTTTCCTACAGTCAAACAAGAAATGCTCTTTCCTATTTCTATATAAAAAGAAAGGTAGCTGATGATAACGTCTCGACTACACCTCTAGATATTTAACTCTTAACACTACCACCATGGACTGCCCAGCAATCTCTAACAGTTTCACCCCTTATGATTCATTTATGACACAACGCTAAGCAGACACCCAACTACCTATCTATAAATAAATGTTATCCATGTACTATATATTGACTCACTGTACTGAATATTTTTGTAATGTTATATAATATCAATGTATGTTATACACCTATTGAGATAATAAAAGAATAAAATATATCTTTGTCTTCTGTCTTATATTGATCGTTTTTCATTGATGTTGTATAATCTACTAACATATCACTATCGCTCAAGTACACCAAGCGCTCCAAAGTCAGCACACACCAGACATAAACAGCGCACTTCCGGGGTCACCGGGACTAGAGGTCAACATCCGGACACGAAATGTCACGGTTAGCTCCCCCTGCGCCTACAGTACATTAGGCGCGCCGCGCGCCTACTATATATCTTTGTTAATTTACGGGCCAAATAATAATCAGTTGGACCCTGGTATACTACTCATTACCCCAAAAATCATGTGCCGAAAGTCTTTAAAAATGATTGTCACTAACACTATATTCCCTATACGTCACTTGGCGTGACGGGGTTCTTCACATTTGTTACTTTTACTTTTCCTCAACTTGGGTTTTGCTTTTGTTTAGCATTATCAATTGGCAAGTTCAAGCTATGGTGGCTTTAACCCACGACCCACTAGATCGATCTGATACCACGTAACAGTAAAACTAACTTGCACTATAAGTGAGGTTTGATGTATTACAAGCAATTCTCTTCAAAAAAATGGGATTAACTCTTGTTATTCCTTTTTAAAATTATAATTTAAGTTCCTTTCTTGACATTGTATTTGCACGATTTAGCGTATAGGGATTATAGTGTTAGTGACCATCATTTTTATTACATTCGGCAGATAATGTTTGTGGTCGGTATTAGGCCCGTACTGCTTTACTTTCTCATAAAAATTCCGGTACCCATTTAAATCGGAGTGAAACTGGAAAAGAAAAAAGAGAGCTTATTTCCAATATTAGGAAGAAACAATCATCATTTTTTGGCCATGTAATGAAAAGAGAACAACTTGAATATATTGTGACAACTGGAAAAATTGAGGGACGAAGAGATAGAGGGAAGCAAAGAGAAAAAAATAACAGACAGCTTGAGAGAATGGCTTGGCAGACGGTCAACAACAGAAATGATAAATAGCTGCCGAGATCGAAGGTTGTGGAGAGACGTGATCACCTACGCCAGTAGGCCCGGTACTTGATGATGATTGATGAACCTGGAAGCGGTCGTCCTCTGTAGTCCTATTCACTAACTGCTTATTCAATTGTCACCCACAGACACTCTTCTAATCTAAGTATTTTATCACGTTGAAAATACATTAGAAAAATACTATACATGTTTCAGTTCTGAAGTGAACAAATTGGCAATTGGAATTACGGCGATATAAAAAAAGGGGGGGGGGGGGGGGTGGAGGCTGTAAACTGCAGCAGATAACTTTAAACTAAAAGAAGAAAAAGTGTCAAGTATAAGAGTTAAGGAGTCGGCGAAGATATGAAAAGAAGTTAGGAGATGTAAAGAAATGCAATAGAAAAAAGAAATGGAGATGAGAAAAGACGATTTGACAAGAGAAGATGAGATAATAAAAGTAAAGAGAAGATAAGATAATAAAAGTAAAGAGAAGATGAGATAATAAAAGTAGAGAAGATGAGATAATAAAAGTAAAGAGAAGATGAGAAAATAAGAAGAAACAAGAAGAGAACAGATACAGAAATGGGAAATGAAAGAAAAGGAGAAAATACAGGAGGATAAAATAGCACGTGATGAGAAAGGATGAGTCTCTGAGAGGATGAGCAGACAGTATACCATAGACAGAAAGGAAGAAGAGAAATGATAGAAGTAAGAAAATAAGTACAGAAGAAGAGATCGTGTAAAAGTGGAGATAAACAAGATAAAATGAGAACAGAAAATACAAGAAAATGAGTGAGAAAACAAATTGTGTACTTTATTGCAGCGAAACAGCATCTTTATTATGAAAGGGGATACAGATAGGTAGGTAATCTGTTAGCGATTATTCTCAAGCATACTCCCAGTGAGATTTTTTTGTTTTCAATTTTCCATCATTAAGAAAGTGTCCGGTCTTGTTGCTGTGGTATGAAGAACACTACAATTATTCTTCACACAGTAAAGATTAGACGCGCAGAAACGTCAATGGAACTCGTAGTTCGCCTTGTAATAATTTCATAAGATGTAACGCTAAGATAAAAATATGGAATATTCTCCTCATAACTTTCAGCAATAAGGTTTTAAAAAAATGAACTGGGAATTGCTATTCTTATGTGAACTAAATGTATTCAATTCGTCCACTACGTATCCATACACATACGAGAAATATATTTGAAGGTATACAGTGTTGATTATTCCATTTCCCCCTTCCCCACCCCCTCCCACTCCAAAAAAAAATTAAAAAATTTCATAATTGAGTGCCGTCTCTGCATCAAAGGTTGGCTACCATGGAGCGCCATTCCGCTCTGTCTCTTGCTTTGATGGCGCAGATTTCCATAGGCTGACTTGTCCATCTGTTGATGTTACTCGTCCATGTTAGTCGTGGTCTGCCTCTGCCTCTTTTACCTTGTATTTTCCCTTCCAAGATTACTTTTAGTAGGCTGCTGTGTCTTTTAACATGATGCAAAAAAAAGCTCATTTGTCATGTTTGAATTGTGTTTAGCAGTTCTCTTTTCATTTTTGTTGTTGTAAGACTTCAACGTTTATTTTCTATTCTTTCCATACAATTCTTCTTCTTAAAAAAAAGTAAAGTAAAGTACCCCCTGTCACGCCAAATGGCGTATAGGGAATATGGTGTTAGTGATCATATATTTTACAGACCTTCGGCACATGATTTTTTGGGATAATGTGGTCGGTATTACGCCCGTGCCGCTTCACTTTCCCTGAAAAAATCCGGTACCCATTAAAGGCTGGGTGAACCCGGAAGCCGTCGGTTGGGATCGAACCCTACCTCTTGTCCTTTGTAGTCCAGTTCACTAACCACTGAGCTATCGCGGCTCCATCCAATTCTTTTTATTCTTCTATAAATCCACATTTCAAAAGATTCACTTTTCTGTTCTGTTTTTTTGACTGATGTCCATGTTTCTGCACCATACAGGAATTTTAAGAAGATAAAATATTTTACTACTCTTAGTTTTAGTCCTGTTGTTATTTGTTTTGATGTTAATATATTTTTCATGGCTTAAAAATTATTTTTTGCCATTCCTATTCTTTTGTTTATTTCAGTGCTGAATTTTCCATCACTGGTTATAGTACGTCCAAGGTAGTTGTAGCTCTGAACTGTCTCCTGAGCTATTCCTTCCACTTTGATATCTACTTGTAAGTTTTTACTGTTATCTTTGTTTATGATCAAAGTTTTAATCTTTTTGTAAATGTATATCTAGTCCGTATTTTTGCTTGTCATGTTTATTTCATAAAGTAATTGTTGAAGGATTTTCTGCTAGTAATACAGTATCATGAGCATATCTTATTGGCTATATTTCCATTAATGTTTAGGTCTGCCATCTCTATGGATGTGTTTATAGATTAAATAAGTTTGGTGATAGGATGAATCCATGTCTTACTCCTCTTTCTATATCAATGGGTGTAGAGTTCTCTTTCTTTCATACCTGTTTGCTCCCAGTATGAATTACATATTAGTCGTATGTCAGTGTCATCTAGATGTATATCTTTTAGGCAGCCTGTTACCAGTTATCTTTTGCAAAGATTATAATGATAAATATCACGTTATCACCATCACACCCCAGACACATCAACGGGTGCTCAGAACTTCTTATCAAAATGCTCTTCAGCAGGCAACAACTAACGTGCAGTTCAGTGATGACTTACTATTCCTTTAAATTCCATTCAGTCAGAATATCATTCCGTTCTGGAAACCAATTTTTACCCTCAGTTCAGCCGTCTTAACAATTATGCAGTTTTACGTCTTTCAATGGTGCTCATTTTGCCAACATGAGGGACTAGTTGGTCTCAAGCAAGACGCCGGGTCGAGACAGAGAGGTTGTGGGTTCAAATCCCGGCTCACTGGTTAGTATTTTTATTGAAAATTTCTCTCTGCGGCAACCACCCCTGGTCTCAGCAGCGAGGCTCGGATTGAAGCGTCAATTACTCGTAGGCGGAAAAAAATATGAGTACCTCTTAAGACGGAGTTATCTGCCTGTGCGGCTAGGGACCCCTGAGCAGACGGTTGCCAAGATTAAAAAAAAAAACAGATTAATGCGCAAAATTTAGTTCCTAGTCTCAAGGGACTTCGTCAGAGGTAAAAGCTGGCGAACGCAAAAAAAAAAAATTCTACCCATATTTCTAAGGTTGTTATTGATATCTGCCCTATATATTAGCTGCCCATCTGCTAGCCTTGCGAAACCGGACAATCTATCTGCTCTTTCGTTGCCTTCAACACCAGCGTGAACTGGGACGAAAGAAAAGGTAAACACCGCTGATTTCTGACGTTGTATTGACTCTAGCCATTGCCTGAGGATAGAGTCTGCCTGAAATTTGTGGATGAAACTCATTGAGTTACTCAGCACGGCAGACATGAGTGTAATCTTATGACACTAAGCAGATAAAAGCCATTGTCACGGCCGTGATTCCCGTCGTCTTGTACCGGTCGTCATTGTGTAGGCGCCATTATCTTCATGAATAGTTCTGCCACTGGAATGTGCAGTAAACGCAAAAACATTCCGTTGATGGGACACTGCAGAACCATCCGTGTAAATCATACCCTCAGTGTCATTGGAATTTTAACACACTTAGGCAGAACCCGAAGAAGTAATCGAATATGCACACAAAAATAAAGCAACGGAGATAGATAACATACCAGTAGAAATAATAGCAAGAGCAGAAACAGGAGTTATATGGCTGCACAGAATATTCAATGCAGCATGGCACCAACAAAAAGCCCCAGAAAATTGGCAACAGACAGTCATCGTACCAATATGGAAAAATAAAGGTAGTAAACGAGACTGCAATAAATATAGAGGTATATCGCTTTCCAGCCATGTAAGAAAGTTATACGTCAAAACTGTGGAAAAAAGGTTGAGACCAATACTAGATATACAGGTAAGCGATTCTCAAATGTGGTTCCGAAAAAAAACAGAGGATGCACCGATGCTCTACTCACCTTAAAACAGCCAGTAGAAAAGACGACAGAACACAATCAAAATGTGTACATAGCTTTCTTTGAACTGGGAAAAGCATTCGACCGAGTAGACATAAAACAACTGTGGGAGATACTAACAACATAAGGAGGAAGCTAATATCTAACCAACCTATTTAAAGTCTCTACATCAACAGCAGCTGCACAGTCAGAACAACAGCAGGTTACAAAGACCATCTCGACGTTAGATGAGGTGTGACAGTGTTGCATACTATCCCCCTAATTTTTATTAAATACATAAACTATATATGCAAGTTAGACAACCCATCGTAGACAAAGGCGATCAACGAGCTTTTATTTGCAGACGAACAAGTACTAATACACGGAAAAAAAGAAGACCTACAATAATACTAAAACAGACTCAACAGCACAGGCACAAAATTACAACATGAAAATCAGCATCAACAAAACAGAAGTCATGAATAGCGCAAAAGAGAAACAAATCATCAACATATCTATAGAAGGCAGGCAACTAAAACAAGTAGAGGAATTTAAATACTTGGGATTTCTAGTGACAAACGACAATTCACAAACAGCAGAAATAGATTCAAGATGCACTAAAGCTTGTCAAATCATTGGACCGCTAACTATATTGTCCAACAAGGAAAATAACTCTACAGGCAAAATGGCCACTTTACAATACAATCTTAATCCTAACGTTGTGCTACCAATGCCAGCCCTGGAACCTAGGTTCCAAAACAATAAGACAAATAACATTTGCTAAGATGAAATAATTTAAACGAATGACAGTAAACAACCTGAGAAGATCATAAATGAAAAATTTTGGAAAAAAGCTAGGATTAACCCCCGCAATAGAATATATAAAGAAACAACAGATAAAATGGTTTGGCCACGTGATAAGGCAGAATGATCAAAGCACAACACAACGAACTTTCAATAAACGTTGTGAGAATGCCAGACCCAAGGGTCGACCACAAAAAAGATGGATGGATGAACATTAGAAACACTAGGAAACATAACAGCAACAGAGGCGAGCAGAAATGTAAAAGAACGCAAATTACATCTTCCCTCGACGCTGAAAGGCAAACGAGGAAAGAAAGAAGAAGAAGCCATTACCTCCGCATTAACCACAATCGAGATATGTGCTAGGCATCCTTTGTCTAGTGTGACGTGACATAATATGTGGTACTAAATGCAGAAGGTATTTTATTACCCCAACTTCCACAAAAATTATATTAGACAGTTCGCATACTAATTTAACGGTGTCTTCAGCCTGGCCTGTCCATGAGTTATCTCGTTTTAATATGTTCCTCTTATATTCAGCCAGCTTATAGTTGATGTTGCTGATCGGCACTTATATTCAATAATTTCATATTACAAACATTACATTTATAAAGAAGATATTTTATGAATCAAAATTATTAACATATTGAGGCACTGTAAAACCATATATGAGATGCCAACGAAGGCATAAGCTTGCGGAATAATAGACGTAAAAATAGCTTTTGTTAATGCACGTAACATTGTGAGTTCCCACTGGTACAATGCAAAGATCAAGTTTGAGTCATATGATAGCCATGCATTTGTAAGGCTTTTGTATGGCCTAAATGCTGCAGACAACAGGAAATAAACAAGAAAGCTGCCTTTATTGTAACCAAAAATGTGTCAAAAAAACTCATCAGAATGTCTTCCTAAACGTATTAATCAATGAGTGGATGTTAGAATAATTAATGCAAGAATAAATATTTGAGGATTGAAGATATACACATGTAGAGTCATGTGATGTAGAGCCATGGAGTCAGTGAAGCAAGTTAGTTGACTTTTATGGACATGTTTGAAGTGCAATGATGACCCGCAATAACTCAGTAAAGACTGTCAGCTCTCAAGCTGATGTTAGTGATGGTCGTAGACTGCAATAGGTTTCTACATATGTGTGATTCTTCTGGAGAAATAGTACCTGTTTTCTAGCAACAGTGCAATGTACTAGATCTCCTGTTTTAACATATCTTCACAACATGTCCAGTCTGAATCGACATAAATTGGTCCCGAATTGGTCTGTGTGAAGTATTTATTGAACATATGTAGGTCGCTCATTCTGTCATAGCAACCATAGATGCCAGAAATGAAGAAAACAATAGCCTCCCTGCAGTGAAGTCAGTCAATGCTTGTACGCATGTATTGTTATATACACATGTTTTTTTTTTCTCATTGGTTCGTGGTGCATACATAGAGTTAGATATGCACAGTTTATACATATCTTGTACCCACCTCCCCATATTTTGAGAACCTTTCCATTCCATCTTCACGCCTGACTGCACGGTCAGTGAGATATACAGTTGGTCATCCCGCCTTCTCATTTTAATTCATTCAGAAGCTGACCACACTCTGGAACACAGGGAAGTGACCCTTTTTTAAATTTCCTTTCTTGAGTATCTAGCATATTATCGCCATGTAGTTAGATTTGTTTAGATATCCTTATATATATTTGTGTGTGTTGTTGTTTGTTGTTCCAGCAGAATACCTACTTGGCCGAAACGTCGACTTTTATTTTGTCTATTACCACGTAAAGCTGTCACCATACCACTTTTTTATTCTTTTTTTTTTTAAATTGCCAACATTCAGGGAGGAGATACGAGCACGTCTCCAAGTTATTTAAACACAAAATAATGATGCCAAGCGGATTGTAACAAAAATGAAATGTGGGCAAGTAAAAAAAATATAGTTTCAAACAATAATTAAGAGTTACGTAGATATGAAATGAATATAATTAGAAGAAATACACAACTGTATCTAAAATAAATGGATGAGTTTTAAACAAAAAATCAAGGAAAGCACAACAGATGTGGTCTGTGCAGAAAATATATGTTGGTTTGTCACTGATGAAATATAAATAAGACAATCTAAGGATTTCTCGACGACAGCAGAGCAGAGAGCAAATATTTTCTGTTTAAAATAATTACCAAGATTTAATAACAAGACTCGTAAAGAGCAACGAATGACAGGAAACAGTCTGAGAGATAAGATCAGAAATGTAGAACTGAGAAAAAAGCTAGGAATAGCCCCAGCCATAGAATATATAAGGAAACAACAGATAAAATGGTTCGGCCACGTGACAAGGCAGAAAGAACAAAACACAACACAACGAGCCTTCAACAAACGTTGTGAGAACAACAGACCCAAGGGTCGACCACGAAAAAGATGGATCGATGGAATATTAGAAGCACTAGGAAACATAACAGCAGCAGAGGCGAACAGAAGAGCAAAAGACCGCAAATTATATCTCCCTCGACGCTGAAAGGCAGATGAGGAAGGAAAGAAGAAGAAGAAGAAGTAAAGAGCAACATCTGTGATGGAATTGATCATTAACTTATAGCTGACTGTTTGCATCAAGATTAATGAACTAGAAGTGATCAAGATCCTTTTTCACACCTCCCCCCACCTTTTAAGTGTGTAATTATGGTTGGGATTTGAAGGACAATATTCATAATGAGTTGCATGAAACTATACATTAACTGCAACATTTATGTGAGAAGTCAGTGTTTTTGTTCATTACAACATTTATGTGAGAAGTCAGTGTTTTTGTTCATTACAACATTTATGTGAGAAGTCAGTGTTTTTGTTCATTACAACATTTATGTGAGAAGTCAGTGTTTTTGTTCATTACAACATTTATGTGAGAAGTCAGTGTTTTTGTTCATTACAACATTTATGTGAGAAGTCAGTGTTTTTGTTCATTACAACATTTATGTGAGAAGTCAGTGTTTTTGTTCATTACAACACTTATTTCAGCATGCACCAGTGGTCATTATTTTGTATCTGTGTGGGATTTGGGGGGGGGGGGGGGGGGTCAATGGTGTGAAATATTATGGGGAGCTGAAGGAAAAGAAGGGATTACAAATA
Organism: Megaustenia siamemsis; assembly: GCA_032433765.1. Taxonomy (NCBI): domain Eukaryota; kingdom Metazoa; phylum Mollusca; class Gastropoda; order Stylommatophora; family Ariophantidae; genus Megaustenia; species Megaustenia siamemsis. The sequence continues at coordinate 73,306,925 of JAVIAB010000125.1, read as the reverse complement.
TAAGTAAAAAAAAAAAAGTAATGAGCCCCGTCACACCAAGTGGCGTTTAGGGAGTATGGTGTCAGTGACCATAATTTTTACAGACCTTCGGTGTTCTCGCAACGTTTATTGAGGGCTCGTTGCGTTGTGTTTTTGTATCTGTCTGCCTTATCACGTGATCAAACCATTTTATCGGTTGTTTTATATATATATATATATATATATATATATATATATATATATATATATATATATATGTATATATATATATATATATATATATATATATATATATATGTTGAAGGTATGTATATATATCTTGTAGCGGTGATTATGCCTAGCTTTCTTCTCAATTCTTTATTTCTGATCGTATCTCTCAGACTGTTTCCTGTCATTCGTCTAACACATTTCATCTTAGTAAATGTTATTTTTCTTATTGCTCTTGCAACTAGGTTCCAGGACTGGCATTGATAGCACAACGTTGATTATGAAGATTGTATTACAGAGTGCCTGTTTTGCCTCTAGAATTATTTCCTTATTGGACAATAGTGGTGATAACTGTCCAATGATTTGACAAGCTTTGTTGCCTCTTGAGTCTATTTCTGCTGTTTGTGAATTGTCGTTTGTCATTAGACTTCCTAAGTATTTAAATACCTCTACTTGTTTTAATTGTCAGACGTCCTTAGTTAATTTGATGTTCTGTTTCTCTTTTTCGATATTCGCGAGCTCTCTTGTTGATGTTGGTTTTCAAATTGTATTGTGTGCCTATGCTGTTGAGTCTATTTAAGTGTTCTGGTAGGTCTTCTATTTTTCCATGTATTAGTGCCTGATCGTCTGCAAATGCTCGTTGATCTCCTCTGTTTCCCATCGGTTGTCTAACTTGCATATATAGTCCATGCATGTAATAAACAATATGGGGGATAGAACGTACCCATGTCTTATTCCTGATCTAACTTCAAAGTGGTCTGTGAAGCCTGCTGCTGTTGATGTAGAGACGTTTAATTAGGTTGCTTAAATGTTGAATAACTCCGTAAGTTGTTATTATCTCCCATAGTTGTTCTCTGTTTATTCGGACACGCTTACAATTACATAAAACAGGACTACACCATCAAATGTTTTATATAGTTCCAGAAAACATTGATCAATCTTTAAATCCATCATCCAGGTTCGTAAAACATGGTTTCGTTTACACATTTATCAAATAGCTCCACAAAACACACATATACCTTTACTTCGTATAGTTTCACGAAACACTGATCGATCTTTAAGTTTCTCATTTACTTCCGCAATACATGGATTCATCTTCAAATCTCTTATATAATTAAATAAAATCATGGATTCATCTTCAAATCTCTCATATAATTAAATAAAATCATGGATTCATTTTCAAATCTCTCATATAATTAAATAAAATCATGGATTCATCTTCAAATCTCTCATATAATTAAATAAAATCATGGATTCATCTTCAAATCTCTCATATAATAAAATAAAACCATGGATTCATCTTCAAATCTCTCATATAATTAAATAATACCATGGATCCATCTTCAAATCTCTCATATAATAAAATAATACCATGGATCCATCTTCAAATCTCTCATATAATAAAATAATACCATGGATCCATCTTCAAATCTCTCATATAATAAAATAATACCATGGATCCATCTTCAAATCTCTCATATAATAAAATAATACCATGGATCCATCTTCAAATCTCTCATATGATTGAATAAAAACATAGATCCACCTCAAAGCCCTCATGTCCCACTTAAGAAGAACCCACACAAGACAAGAACTTACCTCCCAACTCCTCATAACCAAACATAGACTTCTCGCTGTTGACACTTGTACAATTCCAACGCATGTTCTTGAACTGAAAACGGCACTCTGAGCTCCCGAGTTTCGCCCCTTCTCCGATGGCCACTATAGCATCTGGTCGACTGCGACAGATGATTCTCTGTTTGGGTGCTAGGCCAGGTATCTTGTTGCAAATAGTCGTAGCGCCAAGAGCAACCACAGACGACAGTGCTCTGCAAAAGAAAATATAACACTGTTCATACAGCAATAGATATATCCGTCTGTCTGTCGGTCAGTTTATCTGTCTGTCTATATATCTGTCTGTCTGTCTATTTATCTATCTGTCTGTCTGTCTGGTCTGTCTCTCTGTCTGTCTATATATCTATCTGTATGTTTGGTCTGTCTATTTATTTATCTGTCTGTCTGGTCTGTCTGTCTCTCTGTCTGTCTATTTATCTATCTATCTGTCTGTCTGTCCATCCTTCCGTCCGCCTGCCCGCCCGTAATAGAGCGCCCCATCCGCCCGCCCGCCCGTCCGTCTCTCTGTTTATCTGTCTGTCCGTCCGTCCGTCCGTCTGCCCGCTCGGAATAGAACGCCCACCCGCCCGCCCGCCCACCCGCCCGCCCGCCCGCCTCTCTGTTTATCTGTCTGTCTATTGTCCTTTCGAGCTCGATGGCGGCACATAGGGCAGAATTTCTTGACTCTCTGTATTCGACGATCTTTGCACAGAGTCAACATTGCATCTCGTCGCTGTTCTGTGCAAGCCCCTCAACCTTGCAGCTGATGCCCGCTGTCGTTGCCTCTCACCTCACACTTCTCTTCAGTGTTTCACTATATCAGCCTCTTTTTCTTTTACTCACTCTTTCCGAATTGAGTGCTTGTTTTGAGATGCTTCTGCTGTGCTTTCGCATCATATGGCCAACAAATAACTATCCTGTTCTTCTGATAAAAGATTATAGTTTTTCGAAACTGTCAATTTTTAAAATTATATCTGAACTAGTGTTAAATTCATTCCATGGTAGTTGAAGTATTTGCCTGGGGCATTTGTTTTAGTATTACTTTAGAAAAAAGAATACAAATGGGCAGTAGCCGAACAACAAAGACAAACTACAAAAGCTCACTTAATGGATCCCTCGCCAGCGATATTTCCAAATGTTCGTAATGTCCTAGATTAAATTATTCCGGGCTTTATTCATTCGTTAGGGAACCACGATAGCTCAGTTGTTAGTGAACTGGACTACAAAGGACAAGAGGTGCGGTTAGATCTCAACCGACGGCTTCCGGGTTCACCCATCCTTAAATGGGTCACGGATTTTTTCTGGGAAAGTAAAGCGGCACGAGCATAATACCGACCACATTACTCCAAAAATCATGATCTGAAGGTATGTAAAATTTATGGTCATTAACACAATATTCCCTATACGGCACTTGGCGTGACGGGGCTCTTTACCTTTCTTTTTACTTATTCATTCGTTGAGTGCTGTCTCCACATCGTAGGTTATCTACTGCGGTGCGCCATGTTACTCTTTCTCTTGTCTTGATAGTACATGTCATCGGTCATTGTTTTGATGTTATCCGTAGACATTAGTCTTGGTCTGCTTCTGCTTCGTCTATCTCGTACCTTCTCTTCCGAGATGTTTTTAGTGGCGCATTATGTCTCTTCACGTGTATTCAGAAAAAAATATCAGTTGTCTTTTTTGGAATTGTGTAAAGACATTTTTTTAAATTTTCAGCTGATTCAGAACTTCCCTTGGTCTTCTTTATCTTACAACAGATTCTCCAGATCCTTCGTTCGTTCGCTTTCGTCAGCTTTGACCTCTGACGAAGTCCCACCCACTCAATTTTGTGGGACTGAATTTTGCGTGTAAAGTCTGTTTTATCCCATTACAGGATGCCCCTCGCCATGCAGGCAGATTTACTCCGACTTCAGAGGTACTAATTTTTAGGGAATTAGTAAAATCCAGGTGTCCTCGCCAGGGTACGAACCCCGGCTATTGCCGTGGTAAGCCAACCGCATATGGATTGCGCTAACCGGACACGTTTCCAGATTCTTCAATATATCCACATTTTAAAAGCTTCAATTACTAGCGCTTTTTTTCTTATTTAATGCCCCTGTTTCTTAACCACAGAGGAGTATTGAGTAGATATATTGGTCCAGGCTTAACAGTCATATTTACACACAGATCTAACAACGGGATTAAATTAGTATTCTTCATCATCCGTAATTGACAAACAACAGAATTATAGGAAGCCACTGCAGCAGGGCAGTATGATGTTCATCACTTGCTCCTGAAGTACCCGATGATGTTCATCACTTGCTCCTGAAGTACCCGATGATGTTCATCACTTGCTCCTGAAGTACCCGATGGTGTTCATCACTTGCTCCTGAAGTACCCGATGATGTTCATCACTTGCTCCTGAAGTACCCGATGATGTTCATCACTTGCTCCTGAAGTACCCGATGGTGTTCATCACTTGCTCCTGAAGTACCCGATGATGTTCATCACTTGCTCCTGAAGTACCCGATGGTGTTCATCACTTGCTCCTGAAGTACCCGATGATGTTCATCACTTGCTCCTGAAGTACCCGATGAAGTTCATCACTTGCTCCTGAAGTACCCGATGGTGTTCATCACTTGCTCCTGAAGTACCCGATGGTGTTCATCACTTGCTCCTGAAGTACCCGATGATGTTCATCACTTGCTCCTGAAGTACCCGATGGTGTTCATCATTTGCTCCTGAAGTACCCGATGGTGTTCATCACTTGCTCCTGAAGTACCCACACAAATGTTTCTCTCAGATATTTTAGATTTAACTTAAAATGTGTTAATATGTGTAGTGGGAAATCGAAGACACACAAGAATGTACAAAGGTATTTAAATTTCTACATATTTCACCGCATAAACTTTAACCTGTTATTCTATTCTATTTTATCCAAGGAACCAATTTCATTGCAGTCAGAAATTTCCGATATTCGCTTCACCACTTGTTACAACATTTTCATAAGTGCATCGGTAAATTGCATTGACGGGAGTCTACTCGACTGGACAGGTGGCGGTTCCAAACCTCTATAGTTGCCTCTTTGGACAAGCAAGGCAGATAACAGTGGTTCTATTCTTTTCTCCTCCACCATGCACCCCCCCACACACACACACAGGGGATTCATATATTAAAACATTGTTAACATGACCATTTGCAAAGTTCGAAACTACACATTTTTTGCGTGGGTGGCCCAAGTTGAACCATGCCCGTAGAATATAATATATTTTTTTTTTTTTTCTGTTGCTATTTATTTGTCATTTTTTCCAAATGCTAACACATACCTCTTCCTTCTATGATTCCGTAGAATATAAGTTTTAAGATTAAAAAGAATATTTTAGACGTGATAATTATCTCAACTTATAAATGGAGCACAATTTATCTATCTATTGACCTTTCGAGCCGTAACCGGCCCATAGGGCGTAGACCAAGATACACCTTCTCCTATATGAATTTTTTGTTCTAGCAGTTTTCTTTTAAAGATATTTTATCAAATCTCGCCATCTGTCTCTGTTCTGTGCAAGCAGTTCTATCTCATTGAGGGAGCCGATTCCTGCTGCTCTTGCCTCTCTCATCAATGTTCTTCTCAGTGTCTCCCTGGGTCTTCCTCTTTTTCTTTTACCTGTTGTTTCCCATATGAGGGCTTGCTTTGCTATTCGGTTATTATCTCTTCTCATCACATGTCCAACGTATGACCATCGTCTTTTCTTTATTACTTAAGATATTAGTGGTTGATTGGCGATTTCTCTAATTTCCTCGTCTGTTTTGAATTCGTTCCATTCTATACCAAGTATTTTCCTTAGACATTTATTTTCGAATGCGTTCAACTTTGTTTCTATATCTCTTGTTGTTTTCCAGCTTTCACACGCATACGTAAGGGTTGGCACAATTTATAGGAAAAGTAAATAAAAAAAAGAAAGGATTCCTGTCACGCCGTGTGACGTAGGAGGAATATAGTGTTGTTGCACATATTTGTCTAGACCTTTGACATATTAGTATAGGGGTAATCAGGTCAGTATTATGCCCGTGTCGCTTTTCCTCCGCTGAAAATACCCGGTATCTATTTAAGGCTTAATGAACTTGAAAGCTGTCGATCAGGATCGAACTCAACCTCTTGTCCTTAGTAGTCCAGTTCACTATAACTACTGCTGCTCCAAAATGTATAGGACTGTAACTGAAATGTTACTTTAAAAAAGTAAAAAACCCCGTCACGTCAGGTGGCGTATAGGGAAAACTCTACAGCTGCTACTGCGTAAGGTCGTCTGATATTTTACTTTGTCGTTAGCTCTTAAATGAGTGATGGCTCGTACATTGTGTCATGTTTTCTACAAACTGCAATATCTGTGCTCCTAAATGTGTGTTAATTATCATGTTTACACTGTGTCATGTATTCTACAAACTGCAAAATCTGTGCTCCTAAATGTGTGTTAATTATCATGTTTACACTGTGTCATGTATTCTACAAACTGCAATATCTGTGCTCCTAAATGTGTGTTAATTATGATGTTTACACTGTGTCATGTATTCTACAAACTGCAAAATCTGTGCTCCTAAATGTGTGTTAATTATGATGTTTACACTGTGTCGTGTATTCTACAAACTGCAATATCTGTGCACCTAAATGTGTGTTAATTATGATGTTTACACTGTGTCATGTATTCTACAAACTGCAATATCTGTGCTCCTAAATGTGTGTTAATTATGATGTTTACACTGTGTCGTGTATTCTACAAACTGCAATATCTGTGCACCTAAATGTGTGTTAATTATGATGTTTACACTGTGTCATGTATTCTACAAACTGCAATATCTGTGCACCTAAATGTGTGTTAATTATTATGTTTACACTGTGTCATGTATTCTACAAACTGCAATATCTGTGCACCTAAATGTGTGTTAATTATGATGTTTACACTGTGTCATGTATTCTACAAACTGCAATATCTGTGCACCTAAATGTGTGTTAATTATGATGTTTACACTGTGTCATGTATTCTACAAACTGCAATATCTGTGCACCTAAATGTGTGTTAATTATGATGTTTACACTGTGTCATGTATTCTACAAACTGCAATATCTGTGCACCTAAATGTGTGTTAATTATGATGTTTGCACTGTGTCGTGTATTCTACAAACTGCAATATCTGTGCACCTAAATGTGTGTTAATTATGATGTTTACACTGTGTCGTGTATTCTACAAACTGCAATATCTGTGCACCTAAATGTGTGTTAATTATGATGTTTACACTGTGTCGTGTATTCTACAAACTGCAATATCTGTGCACCTAAATGTGTGTTAATTATGATGTTTACACTGTGTCGTGTATTCTACAAACTGCAATATCTGTGCTCCTAAATGTGTGTTAATTATGATGTTTGCACTGTGTCGTGTATTCTACAAACTGCAACATCTGTGCTCCTAAATGTGTGTTAATTATGATGTTTGCACTGTGTCATGTATTCTACAAACTGCAATATCTGTGCTCCTAAATGTGTGTTAATTATCATGTTTGGATTGAGTCATGTACTCTACAACAAATTGCCATCTATGTAACTCTAGATCCACGAGAATTAACATTATGTCATTTTTAAACTCAGATTTTACCTTCCAATTTTGATCGTTATTTGTTTAGCCTGACCAGGTTAATTCACTGAGAATCTGTTGCACTTCTCAGCTCTCCCTTCCACTCAAGTTTAGTTGTCAATTCATTGTCAGATGAACAAATGTTTGTTTGCGTTCGCCAGCTTTATATCTCTGGCAAAGTCCCGAGGGACAGATTTTTGAGTGAATATCATTTTTTCCCTATTGTTCACACCGGCACCCGTGTACTAAGATGTCCCCCGCCATGTAGGCAGATATTCTCCAAATTCAGAGGTACTCTCATATTTATATCGTGTGAGAGTTTTGCCGTTTTGAGTAGATTATCCCTATTAATTCTGCCCGGGCAACGGCTATGTTTAGCCTACTTTTTCCGATTTCCAGCTGTTGAGGGTTCTCTAACGTGCGCAGAATGTACACGGGACATCCCGTTTTTTTCTGTGTTCAGAGGGGGCTAGAGATTCACTCTCACGACCACGAACCAGGGGAGGGTAAAGCCACGAAGAAATCATGGTTTCAATTTTTATAATTTTAATGTTTCCACCGTCTGTGTAAGGGAGCCGCGATAGCTCAGTGGTTAGTGAACTGGACTACAAAGAACAAGAGGTAGGGTTCGATCCCGACCGACGGCACCGGTTCATCCAGCCTTTAATGGGTACCTGATTTTTTCTAGGAAAGTAAAGCCTCACGGGCGTAATACCGACAACATTACCCCAAAAATCATGTGCTGAAGGTCTGTAAAATGTATGGTCACTAACACCATATTCCTTATACGCCACTTGGCGTGACGGGGTACTTTACTTTTTTTACTTGCCGTCTGTGTAACCTTCAGACCACACAACCAACAATTGAACAATCAGAATAGTCATTTGATCCCATTGTTGAGCATATAGTTTCATGGGTTGAACTAGCTTTCATTCGGCATATTCTGCACACATTTTGTTTACTAGCATCGTCCTGATTAATTTCGCTATCCACACACCTTCTCTGAGCTACCTTTTTGAAGCACGCTTGGTAGAACACAGTCCGTATATTTTTTGTTGTTCAAATCCCAGGACATTTAAGTGCCATTATTCACACGAGTGGCGGTACAAATCGTGGCCACGGCAAATAACGAGCTCAGAGTAGAGTTCTCAGCTGGTGGAAAAAGTCGCGTCTAGCACCGAAAAGACAGAATGTCGCCGAGGCATCCATTGTCGTGGTGTTGTTAGTACTTAACAGGCGAACAAGACACCGGCTAGCCAGGAAATATTTTAAAGACAATTTTTTTGGTATTTATTTGCATCATTGTTAATTTAAATTAGGAAAAAAAGAGCTCACAAGAAAGTAGATGAGGTCCACCCATTAGGTAGATTTTTACCAAATTTGCTTACTACACGAACATCAGATTTAGCATTTGAAGTAATTTGTTTTATTCTTTATTATAAATTAAATTTATTTAGAATAAAAGAGTACAAGAAAATGCGAATGAGGTAGATTATCACGCACCCTCACAGCTTCATATCTTTTTACGTCTCTAAAGCAGTGCTAAAGTGAGTTCATCGGTGCTATATAGAACCAATTTTGACCTATGGAAGGGAATCATGAACAGTAGACATACGAGTGAAAGGACGATTAGAGGCTACAGAGATGGGATTTCTCGAAATGGGAAATTTTAAAGTTCCCTGGACAGTTAAAAAGACCAATGAATAAGTTATCAAAGAGACCATCACATAAAGGGAACTCATAAAAAAACAGAAGAAACAATCAACATTTTTCGGGCACATCATGAAAAGAGGAAAGTTGGAATACTTGGTTACAACTGACAAAATAAAAGGAAAGAGAGATCGCGGACGACAAAGAGAGAAAATACTGGATAGCTTGGTTTCATGGCATGGAAAACAGTCAACAACAGAACTGATACAATGCACTGTAGATAGAAGATTGTGGACGGACATGATCGCCTACGCCAACCGGTTTGGCACATGATGATGAAAGCAGTGCTGCCCAAAGTGTGCGTCGTGGCTCCCAGGAGCGCTGTCCAACAAGGTGAGATGCGCTGGCGACATTTTCTCATCTGCCTACTCAGTGGTTATGAATCATATATTGACATCCATAAAGGCTTCATATTTATACTACATAACCAGGTCTTTGTCTGTAAAATAAGAAAATAAAACTTTTCTCTTTTAAAAAATATATATATATATATATAAAGATATTGTGTATTTTCTGAGCAGGGCAAATGATTAATTGTGTGTATGAAGAATTATGAAAATTCCATTTGTAAACATAGGCATGATGTAGGTTTTCGTGTCACAGGTTGCCTTATTGTCTTGCAGGTATGCTCGAGAGAGTAAAAGGCTAAACGAGGGTAAAGCGAATCATATCATCGCCTCGGAAGTTTCCCTCTATAAAACATTAATTTATTATTATTTGTCCTAAGCAAGGGTACCAACCCTGAAGTAAAACAACCCCACTGCCTTGTGGGTGAGACTTTTTATTCAAAGACTAGCGGCATTTAACCGTAAATAAACCGACGGAAGGAAACAGAAAACCACCGTCGTAAATTCTTTGTATAATCATGGATCGCCAGTTTCAGAATATTAAATTAGGCAAATGAATTTAAATGTGTGGGAACAATGGTAATCTCAGATGTACAACAGGGATGAGATGCAAAATAAAAGTAGTAAAGTAAAGTACCCCTGTCACGTCAAGTGGCGTATAGGGAAATATGGTGTTAGTGACCCTATATTTTACAGACCTTCAGCACATTTTGGGGTAATGTGGTCAGTATTAAGTCAGTGCTGCTTTAGCTTTCCCAGAAAAAATCCGGTACCCATTTAAGGCTGGGTGAACCCGGAAGCCGTCAGTTGGGATCGAACCCTACCCCTTGTCCATGGTAGTGAGATGCAGAATAGCTCGGGGAAAAACAGCTTTCTAAAAATGAGGAAGATATTGTGCATTTCTAGACATTTCTATTTTTGACAATAGAAACAAGAAAATAGTTATTAAATGATATGTAGAACCAGTCTTAACATGTGGATGTGAATTATGGATAATAGGCAAGAAAAAGCTAGAGGCTGTAGAAATGTGGTTTTACAGAAGAATATTGAGAATACCATGGACAACTAAAAAGAGCAATGAAAACGTTCTGAAAGAGGCCAAAGCAAAAAGAGAACTAATATCCAATATTATGAAGAAGCAATAGGGAACTGCGATAGCTCAGTGGTTAGTGAACTGGACCACAAAGGACAAGGGGTAGGGTTCGATCCCAACCGACGGCTCCGGGTTCACCCAGCCTTAAATGGGTACCGGATTTTTTTCTGGGAAAGTAAAGCGGCATGGGCGTAATACCGACCACATTTCCCCAAAAATCATGTGCTGAAGGTCTGTACAATCTATGGTCACTAACACCATATTCCCTATACGCCACTTGGCGTGACGGGGGCTCTTTACTTTTTTTTTTTATACTATGAAGAAGCAATCATCATTTGTTGGCCATGTAAAGAGAATGGAGCCATTGGAATATATTGTGACAACTGGGAACATTGAGGGACGAAGAGATAGAGGGAAGCAAAGAGAAAAGATACCAGACAGCCTAAGAAAATGCTTGGCAGAAGGTCAACAACAGAAATGATAAATAATTGTCGAGATCGAAAATTGTTGAGAGATACGATCACCTACGCCAGCAGGCATGGTACTTGATGATTAGCAAGGAAAGGGAGCCGCGGGTGTCAAAAGTTTGGGAATCACTGCTGTAAGGCGAGTCATTGTGACGGTGAAAAACACAACACTAACCCATTAGTGTGGTGATTACGTGCTTACATGGTGGTGAAGTTAACGTGAGCTTTAAGCAAGGAAGTAAACTGTCGCCTCGAATCGTGAGTTTCGATTCTTGAAGCGACACTATCCAGAAGTCTCCGAACACTTCTGGATAGGCGGCCGAGCACATAGTGTGAAAAATCGCGTGCTAAGATGCCGATTCAAATCTCGTAGTTTATCTTTACCTTTAATGCCAGCAGCACGAAGGTCTCAATTCAGCTCAGCTGGTGACAGAATCTGTCTCATAGCTGAGACTTTATTTTTACCGACAGGGCTACAGGAGTTCACCCAGCCGCTGAAAATGGGTAGAAGAATTTTTGCCGGAAAGTAGTGGCTGCCTGGCGCGATACCGACCACATCACGTAAAAAAGTGGCGTGGTCATTGAAAAATACGGTCACTAACACCATATTGTCAATACACCTAGAAAGACATAGTTGGGACTTTTACTTGACTTACTTTTCCATTTCACTGAATGGGAAAAACGCGAAAAATGACACAAGTGAAAAATAGCGGTTAAATCCCCATTACAATCTCCCAATTATATGGCCTAATGCTGTGAAGTTAATACTTCAATCCCCAGCGACTGTCAATATATAGAAGCCCATTGCTCTTTATATACTTCACTGTCATGCATGTTGTGACATTAGGTTTCATGTATCTTCTATTAAAGGTGGTCGTCGGCCATTCTTTCTAGAGATTTTAAATTGTCACTCAATGCTCAAGAAGATCGGGTGGTCGAATCGATAACTCGTCAGGCTCCGAAGCAGGAGTACGTAAGTTCGAATCTCGGTAAGTTCGAAAGTTTTTTTTTTCTCTATCGAGAATGAAAAAAATCTCAAACACGAACCCCTCTCGGCGACTGCACTGGACAAGCGGCCTTACTCTATGGTCTATTGTCCTATTAGACCCTTCAGCATACCATATTAATGGGGAAAGTGCATAAAGATAGTTTTCTTTTTTTTTTAACGCAATACACTGCAAGAATTGACAACGATGACGTATAACATGTATTTATGATAGCAATTTCTTTGTTCTGATATCTGTGACAAGTAAAATGTGACGAATTTTCTATGTGCTGTGACATGTTTTGATCTATTGTTTGGTGAGACAAAATCTATATGTATTATGTTCTCATTTAGGAACCTCGGTGGCTGAGTGGTTAGTGTGCTCGCCTCGGTGGGTGAGTGGTTAGTGTGCTCGCCTCGGTGGCTGAGTTGTTAGTGTGCTCGCCTCGGTGGCTGAGTGGTTAGTGTGCTCGCCTCGGTGGCTGAGTGGTTAGTGTGCTCGCCTCGGTGGCTGAGTGATTAGTGTGCTCGCCTCGGTGGCTGAGTGGTCAGTGTGCTCGCTTCCTGAAAAGAAAGGTCCGGGTTCGATCCCCATCAGTGGCAGATTTTTTTAGGACCGACAAGGCTCCGGGGTTCACCCAGCCTTTAAAAATGGGTACCAGAGATTTTTCTGCGAGTAAAGGCTGCTTGGCGTGATATCGACCACATCACCCAAAAATGCCCCGCCTCACAGAAAAATATGGTCACTAATATCATATGCTCCATACAACTAGCAAGACGTTGAGGGAACATTTACTGTTACATTATCTCCCTTCTCGTCACTTCTCTTCGCAGTTATCCCTCATTTTTTGTTTTTCGTTTGTTATTTCCAGATTTGGTATTTATGCCGGTGTAAGTAAAGTAGCAAAAGTAAAGTACCTCCGTCAGGCCACATGGCGTATAAGGGAATATTGTGTTAGTGACCATAAATTTTACAGACCTTCGGCACATGATTTTTGGGGTAATGTGGTCGGTATTACACCCGTGCCGCTTGTCTTTCCAAGAAAAAAGTCCGGTACCCATTTAAGGCTGGGTGAACCGGTAGCCGTCGGTTGGGATCGAACCCGACCTTTTGTCCTTTGTAGTCCAGTTCACTAACCACTGAGCTATCGTGGTTCCCGGTGTGAAAAATAAATAATGTTTATAATGATGCTCAAGAAAATAATAGCCACTACCGTGATGAAATGTGTTCCTACTTATATCTCTTTGGTGTAGCTCAGACGTGTTTCATCTGAACACGCCTTCTAAAAGAGATAATGATTAAAATGACTTGATACAATTTAGCAGTCTTTTATTCTTATTTTCTTTATATTGCTTTTGGACAACTAACAACTAATTTGTAAAATTATTTGTTAAACAGTATTTACCTTTAATAAAAAATACTGAAATGAATGCTCTTTTTGTAATATTCGACAAAGGTGTCTTTTAGAAATTATAACATCATTTTTTCCCTATAAGCGACATAAATTAGAGTACTACTACAGAGTACGAATCAAATAAGAAAGAATCCAATGTATCACTAGTGCGATAATATAATAAAGTAAGATTAAAATCATACATACAATACTGCGAGAAAGGATCAGTTGAACAGCACGTTTAAATTCACACAACATATTGATAATAGGATCAATAGAACATAAGGATTAAATGACAGCAGGAATGTGCACCGGGAAGTCAATACGGGTATAAATGTTAGGAGCACTTGACTACATACAGCGGGAAGTCATGAGAAAAATGTGCATCGACGGAGAGTGCGTTAAGAAATAATGCACTTTCACTTATATACACTTTCAGTAATGTTCAGTTTATATATATAAACATCAATACAAAAGTACACTTATTCATACAACATAACCTTACATATAGTAGTAGCCTCAGTCTGTCATAGTTGAGTATGGATTTTTTAGCGCCTTAGAAAATGTTATTTTTTTTTCTTTTCTTTCGCCGTGTATTCTATTTTTCTATGAATCTGTCTGCTTCTTACATGAGTTGGAGTTTCCAAAGATTGCTGCCTGCAGCTATTTCTTCACAGGCTGCAGGGTTACTGTTCAGTCTTCAAGATTGCTGCCTGCAGCTATTTCTTCACAGGCTGCAGGGTTACTGTTCAGTCTTCAAGATTGCTGCCTGCAGCTATTTCTTCACAGGCTGCAGGGTTACTGTTCAGTCTTCAAGATTGCTGCCTGCAGCTATTTCTTCACAGGCTGCAGGGTTACTGTTCAGTCTTCAAGATTGCTGCCTGCAGCTATTTCTTCACAGGCTGCAGGGTTACTGTTCAGTCTTCAAGTCACGTTTACTGATGTAGTAGTAGCATCCGTCAGTAAAAGTTGGTCGCATACAACAAGTTGCAGACACATTCAAAGAAAAGAGAATTCAAGGCGATGGAAAATTAAAAACAACATTTCCTAGATGCGTTGCAAAATACATAGCCAACTTTCATACGATGTAAGTGGCTAAGCCAGCGTAACCTGTGTTGTTTGAGCAGCGCATAGACCTCTTCGAGAGGCCTGTGCGAGTGAGGACCTCTATGTTTGTCACCTTGTCCTTATAGGTGATACCAAAACTACGCCGCTGGTATTGTATATGGAATGTATTTAACCCTCTCTCTTGCTTTCCATATTTTGTCCATGATTCGCTACCTTTCAAAAGGATACTGATAATGCAGGCGCTGTAAACTGCTGCCTTTGTTTTAGTTATTAGTTTGCTGTTCTGTCAAACGAGCCTAGAAAGACGGACGAAGGTGGTAGCAGCTTTATCAATGCGGGTGTCAATTTCCAACCACACTTTGCATATACGCGGTCGGACCTGTCTATCCACTATTGACAGATTCAGCTCTGTTAGAAGCAAGCAAAATCATAATTAGTCAATAGGCAAAATAATACATTAGTGTCTTATTCTGGATGCTGTTTTACTGAGCCTCATGGCTGAACATGTCAATATTGGATAGAGAGATCCGACCGTAGAATGAACAAGATGCACTTGTGATGCCTGGCCTCACCTCCTATCTACTGCGCCTTTTATCTTTTGATTGTGACGTAATCACTTCCTCAAATGTTTTTATTTTTGTTCTCGTGTGCTTATATCTGATGCCAAATTTTTCCAGTTTTTTTCAAGAGGATATTCACTCTAGGAAACTCTGGAAACATCCTTATTTACCTACCCTGGTTTGTCCTTTGTTCTCTTTCGTCCCTAAATTCAAAATGCATAAATTATTTGGGAATACGATTTTTGTTCAATATTATCACGTGGCGCATGCACCTTAGTCTCCGACTACTACGTGTTGACATGATGTATGGGAGCCTCCCTCATTGCAAGACATGGTCACTTTGTCCTGCCATTTGATGTTCATTATCTTTCAAAAGGCAGCGTATTTGAAAACTGTTTAACCTTTTCTCCTGTATATGTTTTCCGAGTCTCTTATCCATATAAATGTGTACTAAGCACACACATATGGTAAATTAGAATCCTAGTAGGATCATGGACAATAGACAAACAAATTAAAAGACGATTAGAGGCGACAGAGATGGGATTTTTCAAAAGAATGTTCAAAGTTCCGTGGACAGCTAAAAAGACCAATGAGAAAGTTCTCAAAGAGGCCAACACAAAAAGGCAGCTCTTAAAAAACATCAGAAAGAAGCAATCAACATTTTTTGGGCACATCATGAGAAGAGGAAAGTTGGAATACTTGGTTACAACCGGCACAATAAAAGGAAAGAGAGATCGCGGACGACAAAGAGAGAAAATACTAGATAGCTTGGTGTCATGGCATGGAAAACAGTCAACAACAGAATTCATACGATGCACTGTGGATAGAGGATTGTGGAAGGACATGAACGCCAACGCCAACCGGTACGGCACATGATGATGATGATGAGTAGGATCATATAATCATCATCCTGATCAGGTTCCACGTCCTTGGCAGAACGTTGCAGTCACCACAGGCCGTGTGAAAGAATCCCGGTCTCTAGCCAGATCTACCACATCTGTTGTCATGTTTAAAGTACCCTTGACCCCTTGAAACCACCTTCATCTTAGTCTACCAATTAAAATCTGATGATCTTATAAACGAATATATTTGCTGACGGAGCAATGACTCCACCAATTAAAATCTAATTGATGATCTTATCAACGAATATTTTTGCTGACAGAGCGATGACTCCACAAAA
This sequence comes from Megaustenia siamemsis, assembly GCA_032433765.1. Classification (NCBI taxonomy): domain Eukaryota; kingdom Metazoa; phylum Mollusca; class Gastropoda; order Stylommatophora; family Ariophantidae; genus Megaustenia; species Megaustenia siamemsis. Next base: position 73,290,714 of record JAVIAB010000125.1, on the reverse strand, counting down.
TAATTGAAACTAGTGACACTCTTTATGGAATGTTTCTTTGTCGTGTTGGATTGATGCAATATTTATGTTAGTTTAGAAAAGACTAGTAAACCAACATCATCCTCCACCAGAGGTTAGCTCTTTACACTTCCATGTATTCATCGCAATCGACACTTCAAGGCTCGCATTAACGTCATAGCCGTCTCCGTACGTGTCTTCGATAGTTGTTCTTTTGTCCCTTTTTTCACCAAACGACATACATACATATATATATATATCATATATATATCATATATATCATATATATGTTCATATGTGCACACCGTGAGCTGTGTGTTTCATCCGTTTTGATCATGTTCCGATATTCCAATTGTTAACGATGAATGCTGATATCGTATGACAGGGAACAGTTGGCCGTGTTCACTTTCTGTGCGGTTTCGCCTTATGTCTTTTGGCGTGTGCTGAGACTGCTATGATGGGGATTACAGCTACCTTTCTTTGTTTGGGAGATGAGTTATTAATTCGGATGATTCCACTGGCATGGGCGGTTGAGCAATTATGGATTTTAATTCGTTTGCAGTGATACCGGGGCCTTCCATAACCAAATAACCAAAGATATGAACACAGTTGACCGTATTATTACTTGTAGTAAATTGCTTCATTGGCTCATTTAGGACAAATGCATCCGACTTCGCATAATTTTTCGGCGCCAGGTTGCTTTTCCTATTCAAATTCGGCTTACCTGAATTTGTTTCAAGACCCACCTCTGGCTTGTGGCGCAGGATTCCAATCAGTTATGGTTTCCTGACTCTTTCGCGAACCGTCAGTCATGAATCGCTGACCACTCCTGATGTTGTTGATAGTCATCCTCAAAAACAACTTTCGAAAGAGCAGCATATAGAGGTGATGAATTGACTGCTCTTCCTTTAGTTCATTACCTCCCTCTGCAGGTAGAGTACCAATTAGATAGCTGGATCGACTATTAGAGGGGAAAATACAAGGTAAAAGAGGCAGAGGAAGACCAAGACTAACATGGACGAGTAACATCAAAAGATGGACAAGTCAGCCTATGACAATCTGCACCATTAAAGCAAGAGACAGAGTGGAATGGCGCTCTATGGTAGCCAACCTTCGATGCGGAGAAGGCACCCAATGATGATGATGATGGATCGACTAAAATGTGCCAATTTGAGAATAGCTAACGATGTTTCCGCTATAACACTACCAGCAGACGCAGAACTAGTTCAAGTACTCTTTGCCACAACTAGGAATGTTCTTGTTCATTTCACGCTTATGTTCATTTCAAAACCGCCCGTTTACGAGTACACAAAACCGATTTACAATTTAATTATTCTACTCCTTAAATTTACCCCCAAGTGTCTGTTTTTAATGCCCATACTTTTCATCAACACATATGATTACATGATATCTTCAAGGTGGGCAGGTTTAATCGTGGCCACGCCCAGTGTTCTAATTGACTGATCACCAGAAACGTTAACACCCACGCGATTTTTTACATTTTATTTCTCTACTTATTTATTTTAACCACAAGCGGAATGAACTAAACTTCAAGTGAAATGATATAATGAAATAACGCGCAGAGAAACATTTCCAGCGGCAACTCAGTAAAATTCATGAAGCAGCAGAACTGACATGGAATATTCAGACGCGAAATTGATAATCCAAAAGAAAATTCCATTGAATTCACCAGGAATACACACTGACGAAACTCCATTACTTAATTAAACTCTTTTCCTCTGGATCGACGTTAGTGACAATTCCAAAGTAATACTTTCAAACAATATTGTGACAATTCCAAAGTAATACTTTCAAACAATATTGTGACAATTCCAAAGTAATACTTTCAAACATTATTGTGACAATTCCAAAGTAGTACTTTCAAACATTATTGTGACAATTCCAAAGTAATACTTTCAAACATTATTGTGACAATTCCGAAATAATATCAAATATTATTGTGACAATTCCAAAGTAATGCTTCCAAACAATATTGTGACAATTCCAAAGTAATACTTTGAAACATTATTGTGACAATTCCGAAATAATATCAAACATTATTGTGACAATTCCAAAGTAATACTTTCAAACAATATTGTGACAATTCCGAAATAATATCAAACATTATTGTGACAATTCCAAAGAAATCCTTCCAAACAATATTGTGACAATTCCAAAGTAATCCTTCCAAACAATATTGTGACAATTCCAAAGTAAAACTTCAAAACATTTTTGTAGTAATTCCAAAGTAATATTTCCAAAATTTATTGTGACAATTTCAATGTAGTACTTTCAAATATTATTGTAAAGATTTCAAAGTAATTCCTCCAAACTTTATTGTAACTATTCCAAAGTAATATTTTTCAAAAATTATTGTGACCATTCCTAAGCAAGGATCATTACAAGTATGTTTAAATTGTGCACAATCGTGTCTTTAATTTAAACTTTGAGGCAAATTTGCTGCCGAACGACATACCAGGCTAAAGTATAAGAGAACACACTAATGAAGAATATGTATAAGTCTGTTTGAAAAGTGTTCCTTGCTGCAGTTTCCTTATATTCCAAGTCTGGTTTGCCGCCTGAGCTACTGATTTGTGCACACCGTTAGTTGTATATTTAATCCGGATCGTGTTTCGATATTCCGATTGTTTGCGATGAATGATATCGTATAACGAAGAACAGTTTGGCTGCGTCCATTTTCAGTGCGGTTTCGCCTTATGACATTTGGCGTGTGCTGTAGTAGCTATGATGGGGACTGCAGCTGCCTTTCTTTGTTAGGATCCTTCATTGAGATGAGATGTTAATTTGCACGATTCCACTGGCACGGCCGGTTGTGCAATTATGGATTTTAACTCGTATGCAGTGATACCGGGACTTTCGACTAACCATAACCATAACAATTCGACTTCAAAGATACTCTCATTTTTGTCGTCGAGAGTTTGTACGTTTTGTGTTATTTTTTTCCTATTAATTTTGTCCGGGTAGCGACATTTTTGTCCACTCTTTTCGATTGTCAACGTCAAGGGTTCTTTAATGTGAGACAAATAATAATAAATAAATATTATTCTAGAGGGAAACTTCTGAGGCGATAATCAGCGAATCAGCTCCGAGGAAGAGATATGTTTACAGCACTCGGAAAAAATGACAAATAATCAACAAAAGAACAAAGAGCAACATATGGACAGAAGCAGAATCGAGCCCGTACTCAGTGGCACAGTGGCCTTGACACGAAAGCAGAATGCACGCGTAACCTCCTTTTACTCGTCGTTATCCGAAAGGGTGACCCACAGACCAAGAGAGGGTAACCCCACAGACCAAGAGAGGGTAACCCCACAGACCAAGAGAGGGCAACGCACAGACCAAGAGACGGTAACCCACAGACCAAGAGAGGGTAACCCCCACAGACCAAGAGAGGGCAACGCACAGACCAAGAGACGGTAACCCACAGACCAAGAGAGGGTAACCCCCACAGACCAAGAGAGGGTAACCCCCACAGACCAAGAGAGGGTAACCCCCGACAAACCAAGAGAGGGTAACCCCCCTACAGACCAAGATAGGGCAACCAACATGCCAAGAGAGGGTAACCCACAGACCAAGAGAGTATAACCCCCACAGACTAAGAGAGGGTAACATCTACAGACCAAGAGAGGGTAACCCACAGATCAAGAGAGGGTAACCCCACAGACCAAGAGAGGGTAACGAACAGACCAAGAGAGGGTACCCAACAGACCAAGCGAGGGCAACCCTACAGACCAAGAGAGGGCAACCCACAGATCAAGAGAGGGTAACCCACAGACAAGAGAGGGCAACACACAGACCAAGAGAGGGTAACCCACAGACCAAGAGAGGGTAACCCACAGACCAAGAGAGGGTAATCCCCACAGACCAAGAGAGGGCAACACACAGACCAAGAGAGGGTAACCCACAGACCAAGAGAGGGTAACCCACAGACCAAGAGAGAGTAACCCCCACAGACCAAGATAGGGTAACCCCCACAGACCAAAAGAGGGTAACCCCCACAGACCAAGAGAGGGTACCCCCACAGACCAAGAGAGGGTAAGCCCCACAGACCAAAAGAGGGTAACCCCCACAGACCAAGAGAGGGCAACCAACAGGTCAAGAGAGGGCAACCAACAGGTCAAGAGATGGTAACCCACAGACCAAGAGAGGGTAACCCACAGACCAAGAGAGGGTAACCCACAGACCAAGAGAGGGTAACCCACAGACGAAGAGAGAGGGTAACCCACAGACGAAGAGAGAGGGTAACCCACAGACCAAGAGAGGGTAACCCCCACAGACCAAGAGGGTAACCCACAGACCATGTTTACGGAGTATTTTCATAAAAAACGAAAGTTGCTCATGAAATTCTACCAAGATGATATGCACGTAACATTAACATGCAGACACAAGTAGCTGGTTTAGGCACGCACTCAGAACTAACGCAGAAACAACCACAACTGTCATAACGAGAAACTACCACAGCTTGACAACCTTATATACAAAAAAAGAGACAGAGAGACATAGTAACAACCAAAAGTGGGCTAACTAACAACGATATTATATATTGCTATATAGACAGACAGACAGACAGATAGACAGGCAGGCAGACAGACCGACAAGCAGATTGACAGTCAAGCAGACAGACACACACACTGATAGATAGATAGATAAATAGACAGATAGATAGATAGATAGATAGATAGATAGATAGATAGATAGATAGATAGATAGATAGATAGATAGATAGATAGATAGATAGATAGATAGATAGATAGATAGATAGATAGATAGATAGATAGATAGATAGATAGATAGATAGATAGATAGATGGATGGATGGATGGATGGATAGATAGATAGATAGATAGATAGATAGATAGATAGATAGATAGATAGATAGATAGATAGATAGATAGATAGATAGATAGATAGATAGATAGATAGATAGATAGATAGATAGATAGATAGATAGATAGATAGATAGATAGATAGACAGAGAGACAGAAAGATAGATAGATAGATAGATAGATAGATAGATAGATAGATAGATAGATAGATAGATAGATAGATAGATAGATAGATAGATAGATAGATAGATAGATAGATAGATAGATAGATAGATAGATAGATAGATAGATAGACAGACAGACAGACAGACGGGCGGGCGGGCGGACGGAAGGATGGACGGACGGACGGACGGACGGACGGACAGGTAGGTAGGTAGGTAGGCAGGCAGGCAGGCAGGCAGGCAGGCAGGCAGGCAGGCAGGCAGGCAGACAGACAGGCAGGCAGACAGACAGACAGACAGACGGACGGACGGACGGACGGAAGGATGGACGGACGGACGGACGGACGGACGGACAGGTAAGCAGGCAGGCAGGCAGGCAGGCAGGCAGGCAGGCAGGCAGGCAGACAGACAGGCAGGCAGACAGACAGACAGACAGACAGACAGACAGACAGACAGACAGACAGACAGACAGACAGACAGACAGACAGATAGATAGATAGATAGTAGGTTTAAGGACAGACGAAAACTACAAAAATAGGTACACACAAAAACAAATATATACAAACACGCGTACGTATGTACATAAATAGATACATACATACATACATAATGCATGCGAACATATTAATTAAAAAAAAAAATCAAATATTAAATTATGAGAAATACAGAATGTTCTGGTTAAAAAAAAATAAATAACCACTTAAAATTTCACTCAACAGCATTTACATGAATTAGAAACCACCAACAATATAGTGAATTTATTATCCTGTTGAACGCGCACTTAGAATGCAATCAGTTTTCTAAATCCTGTTCTACTAAGCACAGAGACATTCTCCGAAACTCAGAACTTTAATATCCGATGAAGGGCACTTGATAAATCATGTGAGCCACACTCCAAAAATAGAATGAAGCGCAGAGGGCGGACAATTTGCCGCTTTTAGAGCGACTGATGTATGGTCCTGGCTTCCTGAATGTGCGCGCACTGTATATGCAGTTTTTTTTTTTCTTTAATTCAGTGTTGTGGTTGGGGGGGGGGGAGGTTGGGGAGAGTCAAAAGCGTAGAGGTAACGTGTTAGCATGACAACGTAGTAAACGTGGGTTTGAATTTGATCTGTTGTTCTGTAGCCGACCCCGTTGATAAATGAACGGGTATCTGGTTCTTTGATTTGAAGAAAAGCACTGACAGTGAGAGTGAGCAACAGCCAGCTATAGAGAAGGTCTGAACGTAACCTAACTAGCGTGACGTTTACAGCTTAACCAGCAGGAGCGATTGGGCGTAGGATTACGGCAGCCGTCTATACTTCGCCAAGGTGAACCTTGACCGGTGACGTCACAATAGTGGGGTTGCATCAGGCCTTCTTTAAAGCTGGTATGCGCAAGCACTGTGCCTCTTATTTCAAAATACAGTGACCTCTCAGGGAGACAGGTTTTGCTGATGACTCGTCAGTGATCATGAATCTACAACCACGTTCAGATTGCACGAAGATCAGGTCAAAATTGGAGCTAATCAATTCAGAGGAAGAGGTATGTTTACAGCACTCGGAAAAATTGACAAATAATCAACAACAGAAAAACATATGGACCAAAGCAGGATCAAACCCGTACTCAGTGGCACAGCGCCTTGCCACGAAAAGCCAAATGCTAGGGAACGCTGCCACTCAGCTAACTAAAAAATTAGCTTCGCAGGCAATGTCTTTCGCGCAGGTGTTCTCATGACTATAGCATAAGGTTTCGATGGCTTTTCGTGGCAAGGAGCTGTGCCACTGAGTACGGGTTCGATCCTGCTTTGGTCCATATTTTTTTCTGTTGTTGATTATTTGTCAATTTTTTCCGAGTGCTGTAAACATACCTCTTCCTCTGAATTGATTCGTCGATTATCGCCTCGGAAGTTTCCCCTCTATAATAATATTCATTTATTATTATTTGCCCCTTTCTGTAAACATACATCTTCCTCTGAATTGATTCGTCGATTATCGCCTCGGAAGTTTCCCTCTATAATAATATTCATTTATTATTATTTGTCTCCAAAACTGGAGCTGCCAGAAAGAAACGATGCGTGGCGAAACAAACAAGTAACAAAGCAACACAGAATTAGAGTCCACACACTGAGGGACATACCCATGAGAGGAGATCTCAGCACTTATGGACATGTTCGATGCGCAGTGAGACTAAACTAAACTGTGTCATTGTACAGTTATATATTATTTCTAAATACTAAGAAATTATATATAATCCGATACAGCGTTGATATTAAATTCAGAAGACAAACGGCGCAGGTGAATGGAGATGAAGCTTGGCGCCACGAATACATCTTGTTCATTCTACGGTCGAGTCTGTCTATCCAATATTGGCAGATTCAGCCACGAGAGAAGCTGTTCAGCAAAAACAAAATACATCTTGTTCATTCTACGGTCGAGTCTGTCTATCCAATATTGGCAGATTCAGCCACGAGAGAAGCTGTTCAGCAAAAACAAAATACAGCAAAAACTACTGGCTTATCATTATTGCTTGCTACCAAACGCCTGTCAAGACGACAAAAGACACACACAGACACACACACACACACACACACACACACACACACACACGCACGCACGCACGCACATACATATGCATATGTTATGTGGCATTACTTATTACTTTGTTATATGAATGTAACATTTACTTTATTACCTTGTTAGATGGTTTGGCATTGTTCAAAAGTAATACATTACTGATTAACTTTTAATTAAGAGAAAATAATGTTTTTAACTTTGTTACTTTAAAATTGAGTTACATACATGTTATATGTGAAAGTACTTGTACAAACAATTTGCACAACTGGTTAAATTGTTTTTTTTTTTTTTTTAAATAATGGTCACTAAACTCCAATTCTAAGTAATCAAGACGTGGCTGGAGAGAACTGGGTAGTTGTTACAAAGTCCACAGACTCCTGATAATGTACAAGAGAACTTTTTTTCTTTCGTCCATCTTTGTCTTGAAGCGTCGCTTGGAGAAATAATACTACGCACTGCTGTGACAAAGTGCGAGCACAGATCTTAAGCTGCTAGAACAAACTGAATCTTTTAAAATCACAAATGACGTTTGAGAGAGTCTGGTTAAAAACATTAGTTATATTCACAATATGTCATGTTTTTGTTTCATATTATTTATAATAACATAACATAGAATATGTGATTGAATCAGATAATACAAAAATAAGTTTCAAAACACACTGATTATATAATAACTAACTAAAGAGCTCCGTTACGTCAAGTGGCATATGGGGAATATGGTGTTACTGACCATAATTTTTACAGACCTTCGGCACATGAATTTTGGGGTAATGTGGTCGGTTTTACACCCGTGCCGCTTTACTTTCTCAGAAAAAAAAACCGGTACCCATTTAAGGCTGTATGAACCTGGAAGCCGTCGATTAGGATCGAACCCTATCTCTTGTCCTTTGTAGTCCAGTTCACTAACCACTGAACTATTGATTATATAGTGCTGCTATTTAATTACTGTTTAAACATTACACATAAAATTCATTCATAGGTAGTTATGTTAGTAGGTAATTAGGCAGGTAAATAGGTAGTCAGTGAGTTAGCAAGTTAGGTAAGTAATTAAGTAAGCCCGTAGGTAGTAGATTTTAGAAAGGTAAGTAGCCAGGTGATGTAGGGATGAAGGTTATTTGATAGTATTTAGTTAGCAGCTGGGAGCAGCTGGGTAGTTCATTATTTAGATAGTTATCTAGTTGGTTAGTTCAGTGAGTTAGTAAGTCAGAAAGTTAGATAAGTAGGTAGGTAAGTTGGTAATTAATCAGTTTATTGTAGTTTGTAGACAGTTAAATAGAAAAATGGATGAATAGGTCGATTGATTCATTAATTGATTGACTGACATATTGTTGGATGGCTGAATGGATGGCTGAATGGATGGATGGGTGGATGGATGGATGGGTGGATGGATGGATGGGTGGATGGATGAATGGGTGGATGGATGGGTGTATGGATAGATGGATAGATGGATAGATAGATAGATAGATAGATAGATAGATAGATAGATAGATAGATGGATTGATGGGTGTATGGATGGATGGGAGGATGGATGGATGGATAGATGGATGGATGGATGTATGGATGTATGGATGTATGGATGTATGGATGTATGGATGTATGGATATATGGATGTATGGATGTATGGATGTATGGATGGATGGATGGATGGATAGATAGATGGATGGGTGGATGGATGGATGGATGGATGGATGGGTGTATGGATGGATGTATGGATGGATGGGTG
>JAVIAB010000125.1:73241432-73276432 GCA_032433765.1 Megaustenia siamemsis | reverse complement strand
TCTCTCGCCTTGATGGTGCAGATTGCCATAGGCTGACTTATCCATCTTTTGATGTTTACTCGTCCATGTTAGTCTTAGTCTGCCTCTGCCTCTTTTACCTTGTATTTTCCCTTCTAATATTACTTTTATTAGACTGTTGTGTCTTTTAACATGACCAAAAATTTTTTTGCTACATTTAGAAAATAATAAATCAAATGGTATGCGCAAGTAGAGTACTACCACAGGACAGTACACCCAGAAGAGTATGAGTGTTAACTCTTACGTCGCAAATATTTTTGTTAGTTTTTTTAAACTGAATTAACTGACTAGCACTTTCTACATTATATAACACAATCACATGGAAACGTCTGGATACTTTTTTTTTAATTAAAGCATATATACGCGTATAAACCTAGTGAATTATGTATAATATTAACTATTTTATAAATTAGTAACATTTTTGTTACGTCGGTGAATTTCAAGAGTTAACTATCGGAAGTAACGTTAATGGAAGCTTTTGTCTAAAACAAAGGAAAGAACCTCATCACGTCCTGTGGGGATGTATAGAATAGCGCACTAGGGTCCATAGATTTTATTTACTGGCTGTACATCATCAGCGTCAAATACTTGAGTACAATAATATCAGATGGAAGATGTGCCACCAACATAAATATGAATAGCACAGGCCAAAGTAATAGTTCAAAGAATTAAAATATTTTTGCAAGAAGTATATGTCAATAGAAATGAGAGAAAGAGTTTACCAGTGCTAAATAAAGCCATTTCTAATATATTAAAGTGAATCATGGACAGTAGACAAACGACTGAAAATACGATTAGAAGCTACATAGATGGCATTTGTAGGAAGAATGTTCAAGTTCCCTGAACAACTAAAAAAAAAAAAGACTAACGAGGACATTCTAAAAAAAAAAAAAATGCCCAATACGAAAATATATTTCCTATAAACATGAGAAAATAAATCATCGACATTTTAGCATATCATGGCACGAACTGCGGAAAATTGGAAAGCTTGATTACAACTGGCAAAATACAAGGAAATGGTGCTCGGGGAAGACAAAAAAGTAATCTAGATAGTTTTATCCCGTAGCACGTTAACCAGTCAATAGCAGAATGTATACGATGTACTGAGGAGAAAGAATTATGGAAGGATATGCTTGTCCACTCCATGTGTATGGCACATGGTGACGATACATATTTTGGGTAATGTGATCTGTATAATAAGTCAGTATGAGACAAATATCGTCTTTCATCTACAGGCTGGCTGAGCCTGGAAAGCTACGATTGAGATTAAACCTGTTCTCAGTAGTCCAGTTCACTAAAAACTGCTAGATTGAGATTAAACCTGTTCTCAGTAGTCCAGTTCACTAAAAACTGCTACATTGAGATTAAATCTGTTCTCAGTAGTCCAGTTCACTAAACACTGCTAGATTGAGATTAAACCTGTTCTTAGTAGTCCAGTTCACTAAACACTGCTAGATTGAGATTAAACCTGTTCTCAGTAGTCCAGTTCACTAAACACTGCTAGATTGAGATTAAACCTGTTCTTAGTAGTCCAGTTCACTAAACACTGCTACCAATAAGACTCCTCCATAAAAGAATAAATAAAGTAAAGTAAAGAGTCCCGTCACGTCAAATGGCATATAGAGGATTTGATGTTAGTGACTATAATTTTTACAGACCTTCGTCACATGATTTTTGGGGTAATGTGGTCGGTATTACGCCCGTACCGCCTTACTTTCCTAGAAAAAATCCTGTACCCATTTAAGGCTGGGTGAACCAGGTATCCGTCGATCAGGATCGAACCCGACCTCTTGTCCTTTGTAGTCCAGTTCACCAACCAATGTGCTAATCACACTGCAGTGTTGGCCAGAACACTGCATGTTCCAACAACATCTAAAAACAACAACTAATATAGAGGAAAGTAAAGCAAGCCAATCCGTGCTTTATCTGCCGAAGTTACACCCATGACACCAACCTGTCAGTCACTTACATACACTATTTAAGATTGATTTGACTCGCAACGGAACATTGGGCCATAGATATGACCCTCGAGTAAACAGGAAAGAAATGCTGATATATTCTCTCATTAAATATTAAGTAAATGGTTGTGTTTTGTGTGCGCCCATGACCACGCATATATTCCGCCGATTATGGTCAGAAATGTGTGACAAATCAAACTAGAGTGTGTAATATGGTATTGTCTGGGCTTCCATTATATGGCATTTGTGTTTCCCAACAACTAAAAACTCTTGTTTATCATCCACTTTGTTTGTTTTTTTTAAAATTTATATTTGAATATTTTTATTTCTTATTTTCAATATTTATTTGTGTGTCAGTTCTTGCAGAAGATACAGTTTGCCATCTTTTGCTCTTTGTTTGTTCTCTTCCGTTGTCATGTGTTTCTAGCTTTCCGCCTATACATTTTAGTCAAAGTTGTTCCTATAGTGTTTGTTATTTAATTCTTCTTGTTTTTGTTCTACTTCAACTTATTTCTTTCTCATTTGCTATTTATCATCGTGTGGAGATTTAGTTTGCGGTCTGTTGGCCTCAGCTGCTGTTATGTTTCATTGTGTTCCTAAAATTATATCAATCCATCTTTTCCGTTGTTGGCCCTCATGTCTAGTGTTTATCGAAAGCTCATTGTGTTGTGTTCTGGTCTATCTTATCAAGTGACCAAACCATTTGTATTTGATGTTTCTTTATGTATTAAATGACAGAAATTACACTTAGTTTTTTTTTCTCAGTTCTTCACTTCTGATCATATCTCTCAGTTTGCTTACGGATCGTGTCGTGTTTAAATGTTTTTGTCTTGTCATTTCGCTAAATGATTCAATTATCGATTCAATGCCTTACAATCTTTACTGCAAGAGTGATTTCAATCATCTTTGTTCTTCACTTCTAATTTTATATCTTTAAATAACTCTACTCATACGTCTGGCACAATCCATTTTGATGATTGAGTTATTGAGTTATTTGTAGTCATCATCATTGCACTCCGAACATCTCCATAGGTGCTCAGATCCCATCCACTTCAGGTCTCAGAGTGTCCAGCGACTGACGACTTCAGTTCTGTGTTGGTTGATTAGTCTTCTTATACGCCCACTAAGTTTCTAATTTATGGCTGTGCCCATCTTAACTCCCATCTCTTTCATCCGAAGGAGTGACGTGGACTCATTGTTGTCGAAATCCTGTGCCCTTTCCACTTCGCGGAGGGCATTGATGATGTCCGCCCGATCCATTGGTTGACTGTCCTCAACAATACCGCAGCTAGCCAACCTGTCCGCTCTTTCATTACCTCGTACCCCCGCATATCCTGGTACGTAGACAAATGTAGTCTTACGTATTTTTGACTTCTGCAATGACTCAACCCATTGCCTACGCACAGAGTCCGCGTCCACTTTTCTTGTCATGCTCATTGAACCACTCAGTATACAGGTGTGGGTGTAGTCTTGTGACTTTAACCAGATGAATGCCTTCGTCACTGCCATCACCTCCATCGTCATGCTACTCGTGGTCATAACGTATGCACCACTGTTTTCCTTGACTAATCTGCCTGTCGAGAGTGCTGTAAATGCCCATGCACTCCTTTATTTAGAATTTTGCTGATGAAATTCTGGTATATCGACAGGGAAGAGACATACGTGAAATCGCCCATTTTGATGATATTAATCTTAATGTGTCGAAGTCTGATAGTACATTAGTTAGATAGCACATGAATGAGATAGAGCTTCTGTTGAAGAGCACTCTTATTGTCATAATTGTGATTTCTTTGTTGGTTGATCATGGTATTAAAGGAGAAGATGGGTTCGAGATCGATTCTCTGAAGTTGTGGACTTTTTTAGAGTCGACAAAGATTCGGAATTCACCCAGGTTCTAAAAATGATACCGGAAGTTTTTTTCTGGTAAATAAAGTGATATGGCGGGATACCGACCACATGACTCAAAAAAGGTAAAGTACGAGACTTGAACCGGCGTCTTAGCACGCGAGTTTACACCCATATGTGCTCGGCCGCCTATCCAGAAATGTTCGGTGATTTCTGTATAATGTCGCCTCAAGCATCGAAACTCAGATGCGAGGCGACATTCCTCACCTTCCCAGGGTAACACGCTGGTACCCATTTCTGCCAACGGCTGGGTCGACCCTGGGGGTATTTTTTTTTTCCCAACCACGAGTACCACTCACACTGCTCTCAGCGGGAATCGAACACGGGTTGTCCGAACGTCGGTAGTCCAGTCGGGTGGTTTTCCCAACTAGGCTACCAAGGCCCCCAAGACTCAAAAAATTGCCACGGTAATGCATAAATATGGTCAGTGACACCACATTTCCCTTGCGACTAACAAGAGATGGATGAAACCTTTTCTTCAAAGTTAGAGAAAGTAACAACAGCGAAGAAGTGTTTTCGTTTTATCTTACTACCTTGTGCACAGTAAAGAAATACTTTGAATAGAGCAGCCGACAGTAGAAAGCCCTGTCTGCCTAGAATACTTCTTCATCTTCTTCTTATAGTTCACACATCAAGTGAGTGTTGGATGCATTGTGTCGCTAGTTTATGGCAAAGCCGTGATATATACGTATTTCGGCCCGACACATCCGTATTCAGTATGGGTAGGCTTCTTAACAATTCTTATCCGGCAGCGGCTATTTTTGGCCTAATCGTTTGGATTTGAACTGCCAAAGGTTTTATAAGCGCCCGAGTGTACACGGGACTTCCTGTCGTTCGCAGCTATCGTAGAGGGTTAGATCCTAATATAACTACCCTTGATGAGCATGATAAGAAAAGTGGAGGCGGGCTCTGTACGCAGGCAATGGGTAGAGCCATTACAGAAGTCAACAATGCGTAGGGTCAACTTTGTCTACGTCCTGGACATGCGGAAGTACGGGGAAATGAGAGAGCGGACAGATTGGCTAGCTGTATTGTCCTTGAAGATGGCCAAACAATGGATCGGGCGGACGTCATCAATGCCCTCCGAGATGTGGGACGAGCACAGGATTTCGACAACAATGAGTCCACGTCACTCGTTTGGAGGAAAGAGATGGGAGTTAAGATGGGCACACCCAGAAATTAGAAACTTAGTGGGCGTATAAGAAGACTTATCAACCAACACAGAACTGGAGTCGTCAGTCGCTGGACGGGACTTGCTGAGGAGGGGATCTAAGCACCTATGGACATGTTCGGAGTGCAATGATGATGACCCACAATAACTCAATAACTCAATCACCACCCAGAGACCAGGAGATGATAAGGTCACAAAGAAGAAACTACGGATTAGAAGTACACAATTTCCACTGTCTGTGGAAGGATTCGAACCCGGAACCGTCCTGTCCAGAGGCTGACGTTTTATCTAAAACCCAGTCAATCTCCGCCCTCGCCCTCTCTCTCTCTCACGCAGACTGGTTAGAAAAGACAATCTCAGTTTCTCATTGTCCTCAACTGCATTAAATGTCCGTGTGTTTCCATATATTATTCAACGAATACATACATAAACATATTATTTTAAGCCTGCGACATCTCTACGGAATTTACACATTTTATTATTGACATGACCTGTACCACGAGTTCAGACTGCTGACACTCTCGGAGTACATTGATTACGTTCCTTTATGCAAAAGCACAATGAATATAACATTTGTTGTGTGAAAAAAAGAAAACATTAATTTTAATGAAAATATAGACATTCTTTAAAGCAATAAGAGAAGTTTTATTATATATGTAAATGTTATACGACAAGAAAAAAATTATGGAATAAGAAAAGTAGATCATATTTAATGTAGTGAGAAAAGTAGACCGCTTTTACTGTAATCAGAAAAGTAGATCGTACTAAATATAATTTTAAAAAATAAAGTATTCTTAAATTATCGTCAGGGGTACTGGTTGGTTTTGAGTACCCGCGAAGACGGAGTTATCTGCCTGTGCGACGAGGGACCCCTGTGCACACGGCTGCGCCAGGTAAAAAAAACGGATTTACACGAAAAAAATTAATTTTCTAGTGTCTAGGGACTTCGCCAAAGGTGAAAGCTGGCGAACGAAAAAATAAATCATTGTAGCAGATTTTATTATATTAATGTACATTTTATTTTTATTGAAATGCTGGGAGTATTTAAATGGGACTGGAGAATAAGGCAGCACAATAAATGTAGTTGCCACGAGGTATGAGCGTTTTTACTTCACCCTCGATATAATAGTTTTTGACAGAGTCGTGATTCAAACCCATTCTCATTTTTTTAATGGCAAACGGCAAGTTTACGTCTGTAAGGACATCTGCCCGCCGGATGACATTTAGCGTAATAAGAGAACTAAGCAATATTTAGTGTAATAAGAGAACTATGCAATATTTAGTGTAATAAGAGAACTATGCAATATTTAGTGTAATAAGAGAACTATGTAGTATTTAGTGTAATAAGAGAACTATGTAATATTTAGTGTAAAAAGAGAACTATGCAATATTTAGTGTAATAAGAGAACTATGTAATATTTAGTGTAATAAGAGAACTATGTAATATTTAGTGTAATAAGAGAACTATGCAATATTTAGTGTAATAAGAGAACTATGCAATATTTAGTGTAATAAGAGAACTATGTAATATTTAGTGTAATAAGAGAACTATGCAATATTTAGTGTAATAAGAGAACTATGTAATATTTAGTGTAGTAAGAAACGTACCACTGTGAGATTATTAGTAAACGTAAATATTATTTAATGTAATAAGACACGTGTGCTTGTTTAATACCAACCAAATACCCAGTGGATGAAGAGATGCAAGGAAGACGATGGTGCTGGATAGGGCACACACTGCCAACTGAGAGTATTACGCGACAAGCCATTTTTTTTTTTTTTTTTTTTTTTTGGAATCCCCAAGGAAAAGAACAAGGAGGAAGACAAAAATATTCTTGGAGACGACAGATAGAAGAAGAGATGAAGATGGATGACATGAAATGATCTTTTAAAAAAATGGCAAGAAACAGAGCGGCCTGGAAAGTGTTTGTTCAAGACCTAGGCTCCACATGGAGTTGAAATGTAGAAGAAGAATTATTTAATATTTTAAGAAAGTAAATTCTGTTAATGTAATTAAAAAAGTATAGCTATTCATGTCTTAAGAAAGTTGAAGTTATTTAATGTAATGAAAACTTATAATATGTATGTTTTAAGAAGCTCAAATAGTATTTAGTCAACCTAAAGGCACTTTTCAGAAATGAAGAACTGAGAAAAAAAACTAGGAATATCCCCCGCCATTGAATATATAAAGTAACAACAGATAAAATGGTTTGGCCACGTGACAAGGCAGAAAGATCAAAACACAACACAACGAGCCTTCAACAAACGTTGTGAAAATACCAGACCCAAGGGTCGACCGCGAAAAAGATGGATCGATGGAATATTAGAAGCACTAGGAAACATAACAACAACAGAGGCGAACAAAAGAGCAAAAGACCGCAAATTATATCTCCCCATGACGCTGAAAGGCAGATGAGGAAGGAAAGAAGAAGAAGAAGAGGAAGAAGAAGAAGTAGAAGAGGAAGAAGAAGAGGAAGAAGAAGAAAGGCACTTTTGCCTTTGCGATAAACAAATGATTATTTTCTGTCTGGCCTGGGGCATCATCAGTCATGTTTTTACTGACATATTCATTCAAATGTATCTTCTCGTACGGTAGATCCCAAGAAATGTAAATATATGCAGCACTTACATGCTAATACTCAATCAGTTTAACAAAGAGCTATTAAATGTTACTACACATTTCAGATAAACATTTCAAGGTAATGTCGTTTTATAATGTAGAAAAGAAGCAACGCTCTCAAAACACATAGAAGTATGAGTGAGATACCGTCTGAGATAGAAGGCCAGTCAGTAGATTAATCATTCCATCAATCATCCAACAGGGGATTAATTCTTCATGCCCATAGGCTAGTGAACACATTCCTTGAATTTCATTCGCGCTTTGTCACTTTCTCTATCTCAACTCATGTATTTTATGTATTAATGATTCTCTTCTTGTAGTCATTGAAATGTACATTGAGGATACCATCACAACAATAATGGACGTTCCTTAACAAATGACTAAATGTAACGGTAAAGTACGAGACTTGAACAGGCGTCTTAGCACGCGAGTTTACACCCATATGTGCTCGGCCGCCTATCCAAAAATGTTCGGATATTTCTGTATGGTGTGCTTCAAGCATCGAAACTCAGATGCGAAGCGACATTCCTCACCCTCCCAGAGTAATACCCTGGTACCCAATTCTGCCAACGGCTGGGTCGGCCGTGGGGGTATTTTTTTTTTCCCAACCACGAGTACAATTCACACTGCTCCCAGCGGGAATCGAACACGGGTTGTCCGAACGTCGGTAGTCCAGTCGGGTGGTTTTCCCAACTAGGCTACCGAGGTCAACAAATGACTATATTAGTAGAGACCACAATATTGGATGTTCCTTAACAGAATACTATGTTAATATCTATCTATTGTCCTTTCGAGCCGAAGACGGCACATAGGGCAGAACCACAATCTCAAAAACAGAAACCTTGCGTGCCAAAGTGGCACATATAGCAGAGATCACTACTTCTAAAATCTATGGCACTATGTTAATAGAAACCACAATATTGGATATTCCTTAACAGAACACTATGTTAATAGAGACCCCACTATATTGGATGTTGCTTAACAGAATACTATGTTGATAGAGACCCCACTATATTGGATGTTGCTTAACAGAATACTATGTTGATAGAGACCCCACTATATTGGATGTTGCTTAACAGAATACTATGTTGATAGAGACCCCACTATATTGGATGTTGCTTAACAGAATACTATGTTGATAGAGACCCCACTATATTGGATGTTCCTTGACAAATTACTATGTTAATGGAGACCCCACTATATTGGATGTTCCTTAACAAATTACTATGTTAATAGAGACCCCACTATATTGGATGTTCCTTAACAAATTACTATGTTAATAGAGACCCCACTATATTGGATATTCCTTAACAGAACACTATGTTAATAGAGACCCCACTATATTGGATGTTCCTTAACAAATTACTATGTAAATAGAGACCCTACTATATTGGATGTTCCTTGACAAATTACTATGTAAATAGAGACCCCACTATA
The DNA here is from genome assembly GCA_032433765.1 of Megaustenia siamemsis. Classification (NCBI taxonomy): domain Eukaryota; kingdom Metazoa; phylum Mollusca; class Gastropoda; order Stylommatophora; family Ariophantidae; genus Megaustenia; species Megaustenia siamemsis. The sequence continues at coordinate 73,267,323 of JAVIAB010000125.1, read as the reverse complement.
TTGGATGTTCCTTAACAAATTACTATGTTAATAGAGACCCCACTATATTGGATGTTCCTTAACAAATTACTATGTTAATAGAGACCCCACTATATTGGATGTTCCTTAACAAATTACTATGTTAATAGAGACCCCACTATATTGGATGTTCCTTAACAAATTACTATGTTAATAGAGACCACTATATTGGATGTTCCTTAACAAATTACTATGTAAATAGAGACCACTATATTGGATGTTCCTTGACAAATTACTATGTAAATAGAGACCACTATATTGGATGTTCCTTGACTAATTACTATGTAAATAGAGACCACTATATTGGATGTTCCTTGACAAATTACTATGTTAATAGAGACCACTATATTTGATGTTCCTTAGCAAATTACTATGTTATTAGAGACCATTATATTGGATGTTCCTTGACAAATTACTAGGTTAATAGAGACCCCACTATATTGGATGTTCCTTAGCAAATTACTATGTTAATAGAGACCCCACTATATTGGATGTTCCTTGACAAATTACTATGTTAATAGAGACCCCACTATATTGGATGTTCCTTAACAAATTACTATGTAAATAGAGACCCTACTATATTGGATGTTCCTTGACAAATTACTATGTTAATAGAGACCCCACTATATTGGATGTTCCTTGACAAATTACTATGTTAATAGAGACCCCACTATATTGGATGTTCCTTAACAAATTACTATGTTAATAGAGACCCCACTATATTGGATGTTCCTTAACAAATTACTATGTTAATAGAGACCCCACTATATTGGATGTTCCTTGACAAATTACTATGTAAATAGAGACCACTATATTGGATGTTCCTTGACAAATTACTATGTAAATAGAGACCCCACTATATTGGATGTTGCTTAACAGAATACTATGTTGATAGAGACCCCACTATATTGGATGTTGCTTAACAGAATACTATGTTGATAGAGACCCCACTATATTGGATGTTCCTTGACAAATTACTATGTTAATAGAGACCCCACTATATTGGATGTTCCTTAACAAATTACTATGTTAATAGAGACCCCACTATATTGGATATTCCTTAACAGAACACTATGTTAATAGAGACCCCACTATATTGGATGTTCCTTAACAAATTACTATGTAAATAGAGACCCTACTATATTGGATGTTCCTTGACAAATTACTATGTTAATAGAGACCCCACTATATTGGATGTTCCTTAACAAATTACTATGTTAATAGACACCCACTTATATGGGATGTCCCGTAAAATATCCTTGTTTGATAAGTGCAATTCCTTTGACCAGAAAGCTCCTGGTTCATTTCATATATGTGGCATTTTTCAAAGTTAACACACGAGATAGGTGCAACTATCAAATTATGAAGCTGTTGTCATTACTTGCGATATGGGGATACTGTTGGTGGTTAACTCTTAAATGTCGGATGTAGTTTGTTAGCTTGCACAGAAGTATCTGACGTAAAAATATGAACTTTAAAGTCCAAGCTCAAATCTGAGTAAGAATGCGTTTTCTACTTTTGCTAATTTTCTTTTTCTTGTGTCTCTCCCTGTAAAGTAAAAGTAAAGTACCCCGTCACACCAAGTGGAGTATATGGAAAATGGTGTTAGTGACCATAATTTTTACAGACATTTAACACATGATTTTTGGGATAATGTGGTCGGTATTACGCCCGTGCCGCTTTACTTTCCCAGAAAAAATCCGGTACCTATTTAAGGCTGGGTGAACCCGGAAGCCGTCGGTTGGGATCGAACCCTACCTCTTGTCCTATATAGTCTAGTTCACTAACCACTGAACTATCGCGGCTCCTCTCTCCCCGTGGATCATAATATTTACATTTAGGCATTCAAGAAACACTTTCCATCAGTCTTGTTTGGTGTCATTCTCTTAAAACCTCACGATGCCTTTCCCGTCTCCTTCATCTCTGTTTCCACCTGCCCCCTCTCTAACCTTCCGCTCTGCCTTCTACCCTAGGGATTCCAAAAAAGTACCTGTCATGTAAAACTCTCAGTTGGCTTCCGCAACGTGTGTTCTATCCAGCGGAATCGTCTTTGTCGCAATACTTTTTCCCCTGTTGTTTTTCTAATACTTTCCCATAGTTAAAAGTTATTAATTAGTCCTGCCATTTCCATATTTTTATTCTGTATCTTCTTGACTGTTGTTTCTGTTGTTTCTTATTTTCCACAGCAAGAACTCATTTAACATTGGAATTGCTTGCTTGCGTTCGCCCGATGACTAAAGGAGTACACCTCTTTATCTTCCGCCCTTAAAAGGACGTTAAGTGGGCGTGTCTGCATTGGGTTGTGGTTTGCAGTATAACTGTGATATTTGCGCCTTTCTGCCCAACACATCCGACTTCAGCATGACATTTTTGAGTACCGTGTTGTCTTCCCTCTTCGATCCCTACTTGCTTGGCCACACTAGACAAGTTAGTCTGTTACTGGAGGCACCACGGAGAGATGGAGCAGGGTCTGGATGGTTCTGGTTCACCGATCCTGGCGCAAGCCTTCAGCTGTGGGTCGCTGACAACTTCCAGCCCTGGTGCTGTGAGGCGCGCCTTCGCCTCAAACATTGTAATTGAAATCAAATGTAATCTACTTCTTAATTTCCATGTTTCCCTGTGCAACGAAAGCTCTTCTTGCTTCATGAATCCTTATTTTGATAATCCTTTATGCTTCTAATTCCTTGCCTATATCTGCTTGATGTTAAACATGGACATCAAGAGTATAAAACACACAAAAAACATTATCATAACTTCTTAAATTCGATGTCCATTCAAGAATAGTGAACGTCGCAAAAAGAAATGAACTCAAGAAAGAGGATACTTTAAAAAAAAAGGATACGTGAAAAAAATAAGGTCTGAGGTACACTGAACAAAAAAACCAATTTATGGTAAGGACATAGAACACGACTAGTAGTAAACATAATCTCACAGCAAGCATTAACAACCATACTCAAAAGAAATAGTAGCATTAAGCTGTTCTAGGGAACTCTCTATGAGATCTCACAGCCCTCTACAGCTGACTTCAGCAGACATGTTACTATCAAAGTGAGACTTTCTTGTAATAAAGTGTTATCTGCAGCGCATCTGATAAATGTATGTTTTACAGTAAACGAAGAAGAAGAAGAAGGAAGAAGGAGAGGAGGAAGAGGAGCGAGAAAAAGAAGATGAAGAAGAAAAAAATAGGAAGAGAAAGAAGAAAAGGTAGAAGGGAAGAAGAAAAAGAAGAGGAAGAAGAGGAGAGAGATAAGATGAAAAAAGGGGGGGGGGAAAGAGAATGCGAAAAGGAAGATAACGATAAGAAGAACAAATAATTAACAGAAGAAGTTGAGGAATAAGACAAAGAATGAAGGAAAGATATACGGCTGATACAGAATTAAAGAAAGGGATGAAGAAGAAAAATTAAAACAGAGATGAAGATATGAAGGCGAATAAAAAGTAGAGTTAAGATGAAACATGAGAAAGTAGATAAAAGGTTGATTAAAAGTAAATATATATATTTAGTGAATATGGAAAATACATTGAGAAAGTAACGAAATAGAAAGTTGAAGATATTAGAAAATAATATTGGATTAAGGTTATGAGATAGAAAGACAGACAGGCAAAGAGACAGACAGACAGATAGGTAGGTAGGTAGGCAGATAGACAGACAGACAGGCAGGCAAACAGACAGATAGATAGGTAGGTAGGTAGGCAGATAGACAGACAGACAGCTAGACACACAAACAGGCAGGCAAACAGACAGATAGATCGATATTAATTTTGAAGAATAGCTAGATAGACCAGAAATTTTTGATCAAAAAAATAAGAAAGAAAGAAAGAAAGAAAAAAACAGGAATTGGTGTATATACAAAGAAAAAGTTAAACACGTATACAAGAAGTGAGCAATATGGAAACATGAATAAACTAACTATGAAAAACACAAGATTGAAGAAACATGGAGAAACAGGTGAAAAACGAATAAGAAATGTCGATGTGTTTACATTAAAAAATTGAACATATAAACTGACGCATTCCATTAATCTCATTCACATATTCACCTCTCTACACATGCAAGTAGATTCTCGCATGACAGAATCCACTATCTGACAAGGTCTGGATCAACATGAATTATTTTCTCTTTGCCAAACAAATAGCAACTGTCTGTCGACTGAAGCAAAACTTTACCGGTACAAACTTGTTATCGTTTAGTTTAAGAGCTCGCTAAGATTTTATAAAGCTCTTTTTTCAATGTAAAGATTATTTGTGATGCGTGGGAGTAAATGAAGAAAAGATGAATATCAGTAAAATCTCGGTCTACGAGAATAAGAAAGAACGAAACGCTCCCTCTGTCCGCATTCGGAGTACATAATTTAGGGAACTCACACCCACCTATTCGGGATATCTGTGTATCTATCTACAGCCGGACTTATTACCGGTATTTGTGTATGTGTGTCATGAGCTTCGTTGACAGCTTGTTCAGATATAAAGCTCTATTTGGCAGCATTGTGAATGCTATGGACTGACAGTGCGTTAAGGATCTTTAAAATCATCTCTATGAGCTATAATAGATCGTACCGACAGTTTTCTGAAGATCTGATCTTTCAACTCATCTTTATAAAGCGCAGTTCATTAAACTGACATTCAACTGCGAGCTATGCAATACAGATAGTCTACATATAATCATCATCTTGACATCATCATAATTATGTGCCATAGCGGTTAGCGTAGGTGATCATGTTCTTCCACAATCTTCTATCCACACTGCATTCTGTCAATTCTGTTGATGACTGTTTGCAGTGCATAATACCAAGCTATCTAGTACTTTCTCTCTTTGTCGTCCACATCTCTCTTTCCCTGTATCTGACATAGTCTACTTGAAGACTACAGAGAAGACTGCAAAGAAGACTACTTGCATTGACAAGTTGTTGGAGACGTTATAACACGTCGACAAGCTTTTAACAACACTCGATTTTTTCTAAATAATCTGAAACTCATCGTCTATGGTCTTATAGAATCCTCAGACACCCTTTACAATTTCTTAGAGACTGTAGATGACATTCACACTCCATTAGAACCCATAGGAAGCCTACACCAACTACTATAAGGTGTATATCTTATGGAACTTCTGCTAAAGACTGGACCATTTCTAATTTTGAATAACGATTAATGATCATCTTATCTAATGTTGAAAATTACTTATGATCTTGATAGTCACTTGATAAAAAAAAAACGTTATATAAGTCATACTAACGGTTTAGGTTTTTTTTTTTATTTCAAATTAATCTCTTATATAGATTGTTTGGTGACAACTGACAATCTCTTGAATAGTTGTGACAGTCAAGTGAAAGAAAAAATCGCGTTTTGGCTATTCAATTGTGGTTATCATTGACTTTAACTGTTAAGTGGAGTCAGTGTAGAATTTTCACACTTCATACTTTGCAGTTATTTAATTTCTTTGACAGTAGTTTCCTATGCATTTTCCATAACATTTTTTTAAAAATCTAATGACAAATACAAAGTTAAAAGTAAAGAGCCCCCGTCAGGCCAAGTGGCTTATAGGGAAATATGGTGTTAGTGACCATAAATTTTACAGACCTTCAGCACATGATTTTTGGGGTAATGTGGTCGGTATTACGCCCATGCCGCTTTACTTTCCCAGAAAAATTCCGGTACCCATTTAAGGCTGGGTGAACCCGGAAACCGTCGGTTGGGATTGAACCCTATCTCTTGTCCTTTGTAGTCCAGTTCGTAATGACATATGATCACTATTATATAACGGACGTTCAATATCCGACAGTTTATAAATAAAGAAAAATGAGCGTGTAGAAAGTTCAGTAAATGAGCACGCAGTGATTAAGTGACTAACATTTTTAGGGATCGAGATTACTCAGTTTTTAGTGAACTGGACTACTAAGGACAAGAGGTTCACCCAGCTTTAAACGGGTACCATAGTATTAATTTATTTTTTTATTATTTGTTTGGGGGGGGGAGGGGGGGGGGCAAAAGAAGTAACGCGACAAGGGAAGTAAAGGGACACGGGCGTAATACCGACCACCCTACCCGAAAAATCATGTGCCGAATGTCTATTTTTTTTTTTATATGAGCACTGACAACATAGTCCCTATACGCCACGTGATGTGACAGGGTTCTTTACTTTTTTTGTAACTAACATTTATTTTGTTCCTTACACATTGTAAGATGATACCATAGAAGTGTCCGAAAAAAAACGTTAAAACAAAAGATGACATTGACCAACTTAAAGATTGCGAGAAATATCAAAGCGCCACACATATTTATGTCAAACAGACATCAAAATGAAGCTATGTTAAAAAATCCACCATTATTTCCTGGACTTTTAACGGCACATAAAGGCCAAGGAATTAAATAATAGGCCAAACTTGCCTATACACTTTCAACCTACAATCTGCCGCCCTGCAGTACAATAATTTCTCTCGCTGAATAAATTTTTGGCCTTACAAACAAATTAAGTTTCAAGAAAGAGCCTTAAGCTTGCCCAGTTGTCCGTTAAAATACATTAGCTACAGAGTTAATGAGTCTCCAACTGTGCAAACTGGCCGCGTGTTGTTACGGTCTCGGATATCTAGAATGGCACGCTGCTTTTTCTATCACCTGGTACGGTTCATCAGGACAGACGAACGTTAACATTGATACCATAAATACACGACATAGCTAACTAGGCATGTTCGTTACCTGTTTAAGACTTTAGAAACAGCAACTCAGGTTCGTAACAAACACTTGATGAATTAAAGTACATTTAATTGAGCATCCAAAATAAACATGTTCGACCCCAATGTTAAGGCAGTCCTATAATATGGCTGTGAAACATAGAAACGTTGGAATTTTTATTCATTCTTGTCATGTTCTCAATGCGAAAACATCCCATCATGTCATATTCTCAATGCTAAAACATCCCATCCTGCCATGTTCTCAATGCTAAAACATCACATCATGTCATATTCTCAATGCTAAAACATCCCATCCTGTCATGTTCTCAATGCTAAAACATCACATCATGTCATATTCTCAATGCTAAAACATCCCATCCTGCCATGTTCTCAATGCTAAAACATCCCATCCTGCCATGTTCTCAATGCTAAAACATCCCATCCTGCCATATTCTCAATGCTAAAACATCCCATCATGTCATATTCTCAATGCTAAAACATCCCATCCTGTCATATTCTCAATGCTAAAACATCCCATCCTGTCATGTTCTCAATGCTAAAACATCCCATCATGTCATATTCTCAATGCTAAAACATCCCACCATGTCATATTCTCAATGCTAAAACATCCCATCATGTCATATTCTCAATGCTAAAACATCCCATCCTGCCATGTTCTCAATGCTAAAACATCCCATCATGTCATATTCTCAATGCTAAAACATCCCATCCTGCCATGTTCTCAATGCTAAAACATCCCATCATGTCATATTCTCAATGCTAAAACATCCCATCCTGCCATGTTCTCAATGCTAAAACATCCCATCATGTCATATTCTCAATGCTAAAACATCCCATCCTGCCATGTTCTCAATGCTAAAACATCCCATCCTGCCATGTTCTCAATGCTAAAACATCCCATAATGTCATATTCTCAATGCTAAAACATCCCATCATGTCATATTCTCAATGCTAAAACATCCCATCCTCTCATGTTCTCAATGCTAAAACATCACATCATGTCATATTCTCAATGCTAAAACATCCCATCCTGCCATGTTCTCAATGCTAAAACATCCCATCCTCTCATGTTCTCAATGCTAAAACATCCCATCCTGCCATGTTCTCAATGCTAAAACATCCCATAATGTCATATTCTCAATGCTAAAACATCCCATCCTGCCAGGTTCTCAATGCTAAAACATCCCATCCTCTCATGTTCTCAATGCTAAAACATCCCATCCTGCCATGTTCTCAATGCTAAAACATCCCATAATGTCATATTCTCAATGCTAAAACATCCCATCCTCTCATGTTCTCAATGCTAAAACATCCCATCATGTCATGTTCTCAATGCTAAAACATCCCATCCTGCCATGTTCTCAATGCTAAAACATCCCATCATGTCATATTCTCAATGCTAAAACATCCCATCCTCTCATGTTCTCAATGCTAAAACATCCCATCATGTCATGTTCTCAATGCTAAAACATCCCATCCTGCCATGAACTCAATGCTAAAACATCCCATCCTCTCATGTTCTCAATGCTAAAACATCACATCATGTCATATTCTCAATGCTAAAACATCCCATCATGTCATATTCTCAATGCTAAAACATCCCATAATGTCATATTCTCAATGCTAAAACATCCCATAATGTCATATTCTCAATGCTAAAACATCCCATCCTCTCATGTTCTCAATGCTAAAACATCCCATCATGTCATGTTCTCAATGCTAAAACATCCATCCTGCCATGTTCTCAATGCTAAAACATCCCATCATGTCATATTCTCAATGCTAAAACATCCCATCATGTCATATTCTCAATGCTAAAACATCCATCATGTCATATTCTCAATGCTAAAACATCCCATCATGTCATATTCTCAATGCTAAAACATCCCATCATGTCATATTCTCAATGCTAAAACATCCCATCCTGCCATGTTCTCAATGCTAAAACATCCCATCCTGCCATGTTCTCAATGCTAAAACATCCCATCATGTCATATTATCAATGCTAAAACATCCCATCCTGCCATGTTCTCAATGCTAAAACATCCCATCCTGCCATGTTCTCAATGCTAAAACATCCCATCATGTCATATTCTCAACGCTAAAACATCCCATCATGTCATATTCTCAATGCTAAAACATCCCATCATGTCATATTCTCAATGCTAAAACATCCCATCATGTCATATTCTCAATGCTAAAACATCCCATCCTGTCATATTCTCAATGCTAAAACATCCCATCATGTCATATTCTCAATGCTAAAACATCCCATCATGTCATATTCTCAACGCTAAAACATCCCATCATGTCATATTCTCAATGCTAAAACATCCCATCCTGCCATGTTCTCAATGCTAAAACATCCCATCATGTCATATTCTCAATGCTAAAACATCCCATCCTGCCATGTTCTCAATGCTAAAACATCCCATCCTGCCATGTTCTCAATGCTAAAACATCCCATCCTGCCATGTTCTCAATGCTAAAACATCCCATCATGTCATATTCTCAATGCTAAAACATCCCATCCTGCCATGTTCTCAATGCTAAAACATCCCATCATGTCATATTCTCAATGCTAAAACATCCCATCCTGCCATGTTCTCAATGCTAAAACATCCCATCCTGCCATATTCTCAATGCTAAAACATCCCATCCTGCCATGTTCTCAATGCTAAAACATCCCATCCTCTCATGTTCTCAATGCTAAAACATCCCATCCTGTCATGTTCTCAATGCTAAAACATCCCATCCTCTCATGTTCTCAATGCTAAAACATCCCATCCTGCCATGTTCTCAATGCTAAAACATCCCATCCTGTCATATTCTCAATGCTAAAACATCCCATCATGTCATATTCTCATTGCTAAAACATCCCATCATGTCATATTCTCAATGCTAAAACATCCCATCATGTCATATTCTCAATGCTAAAACATCCCATAATGTCATATTCTCAATGCTAAAACATCCCATCCTCTCATGTTCTCAATGCTAAAACATCCCATCATGTCATGTTCTCAATGCTAAAACATCCCATCCTGCCATGTTCTCAATGCTAAAACATCCCATCATGTCATATTCTCAATGCTAAAACATCCCATCATGTCATATTCTCAATGCTAAAACATCCCATCATGTCATATTCTCAATGCTAAAACATCCCATCATGTCATATTCTCAATGCTAAAACATCCCATCATGTCATATTCTCAATGCTAAAACATCCCATCCTGCCATGTTCTCAATGCTAAAACATCCCATCCTGCCATGTTCTCAATGCTAAAACATCCCATCATATCATATTCTCAATGCTAAAACATCCCATCCTGCCATGTTCTCAATGCTAAAACATCCCATCCTGCCATGTTCTCAATGCTAAAACATCCCATCATGTCATATTCTCAATGCTAAAACATCCCATCATGTCATATTCTCAATGCTAAAACATCCCATCATGTCATATTCTCAATGCTAAAACATCCCATCATGTCATATTCTCAATGCTAAAACATCCCATCCTGTCATATTCTCAATGCTAAAACATCCCATCATGTCATATTCTCAATGCTAAAACATCCCATCATGTCATATTCTCAATGCTAAAACATCCCATCATGTCATATTCTCAATGCTAAAACATCCCATCCTGCCATGTTCTCAATGCTAAAACATCCCATCATGTCATATTCTCAATGCTAAAACATCCCATCCTGCCATGTTCTCAATGCTAAAACATCCCATCCTGCCATGTTCTCAATGCTAAAACATCCCATCCTGCCATGTTCTCAATGCTAAAACATCCCATCATGTCATATTCTCAATGCTAAAACATCCCATCCTGCCATGTTCTCAATGCTAAAACATCCCATCATGTCATATTCTCAATGCTAAAACATCCCATCCTGCCATGTTCTCAATGCTAAAACATCCCATCCTGCCATATTCTCAATGCTAAAACATCCCATCCTGCCATGTTCTCAATGCTAAAACATCCCATCCTCTCATGTTCTCAATGCTAAAACATCCCATCCTGTCATGTTCTCAATGCTAAAACATCCCATCCTCTCATGTTCTCAATGCTAAAACATCCCATCCTGCCATGTTCTCAATGCTAAAACATCCCATCATGTCATATTCTCAATGCTAAAACATCCCATCCTGCCATGTTCTCAATGCTAAAACATCCCATCCTGCCATGTTCTCAATGCTAAAACATCCCATCCTGCCATGTTCTCAATGCTAAAACATCCCATCATGTCATATTCTCAATGCTAAAACATCCCATCCTGCCATGTTCTCAATGCTAAAACATCCCATCATGTCATATTCTCAATGCTAAAACATCCCATCCTGCCATGTTCTCAATGCTAAAACATCCCATCCTGCCATATTCTCAATGCTAAAACATCCCATCCTGCCATGTTCTCAATGCTAAAACATCCCATCCTCTCATGTTCTCAATGCTAAAACATCCCATCCTGTCATGTTCTCAATGCTAAAACATCCCATCCTCTCATGTTCTCAATGCTAAAACATCCCATCCTGCCATGTTCTCAATGCTAAAACATCCCATCCTGTCATATTCTCAATGCTAAAACATCCCATCATGTCATATTCTCAATGCTAAAACATCCCATCCTCTCATGTTCTCAATGCTAAAACATCCCATCATGTCATATTCTCAATGCTAAAACATCACATCATGTCATATTCTCAATGCGAAAACATCCTAGTGCATGTGAGATGAATCCATCTTTTGTGCTTTCGCTAATATTTGGCGGGGCGTGCTTAATGCTGGGGAACTTGTTGAGGGGAGGATCTGAGCCCTATGGAGTTGTACATTGTGCAATGAAGATAATGTGTCTACTAAACTGAAAGTAAACTAAACTAAATTGAAAGTAAACTCAACTAAACTAAATTTAAATTAAACTAAACTTGAACTAAATGAAACTGAAAGTAAACTAAACTAAACTAAAAGTAAAATAAACTCAAAATTAAACTTAACTAAATTAAGCTAAGCTAGACCAAAATAAACTCGCACAATATGTTTCATTAGGTTTAAAAGTAAGTGGTATGACCAGAACGTCTAAGAGCTTTGCAGGTTACATCGAAAACTTCTACTTGTAAATCTGTTACAAAATTGCTGAGATTAACAGTATGAGTGTTTACTATTTTCTTGTTCTCTATTTTTCTTTTGTGGAATATAGTTACGGGACAAAAAGAGTTATTTTTCTTGAACTGTGTTGTCTCTTTCCCGTTTTGTAATTTGTGTCCAGTTTTAAATTTCATGAATCCGTCTTTTGATAGTTCTTATAGTCCCATTTATACCGTTGAATATATTTCTATATGCTTGCTACGGGATACTGTTTGTAGTAGTGTGCTTTATATAGAAACCATCTAACTTGTCTTTACTTCGTTGGTACTAGGAATTATTGTTACACCTGCAGTTCTTTTGACATCTTCGTTTTTCGAATATTATCTTTATTGTAAATTATGTCTTGTTAAAGAATGCCGTGCTACGTGGGGCATTGAGTTTTCTTAGAGCATGTCTAAACGTGTGCATTGGAAGTAATTAGAAAGAAAGAAGAAATGGTGAAAGTAGAAACTGAAGACAAAGACTAAGAAAGAGAACGAGAAAAGGAGAGAAAAAAATACGAAAACAACAAAAGAGGAATAATAAAAAGTATGAGAAAAGAGCAAATGAAAAGAATAGAACAGAAGGAGGAGAATGAGGGAATATGAACAAGGAGAAGAAAGAAAGAAAGAAGAAAGAGAAAGAAGGAAGAGAAAGAAGGAGAAAGAAGGATTAGGATAAGGCTAAAAAAGAGGAGAAGTAGAAAAAAGGGACGTGAAGGTAAGAAGAAAGAAAAAAAAGGAGAATGTGAAAGAAAAGAAATAAAGAGGTGGCAAATGGCGAAGAAGAGATAGAAAATGATGATTGTTAAGAAGATAAGAAGAAGACGATAAAGAAGAAAAAAATTTAGAATAGTGACCAAAGAAAATGAAAACAGAGGAAAAAAGAAATGGAGAAAAAATATGGCTATAGAAAGAAGAAAAAAGGAGACAACGATACGAAGGTGAGAAGAAGAAAAGAATAAAGAAATTTAGTCAAGAAGACGGAGGATATGAAAATAGGGTGAACAAAGGTAATGTAAATAGTGAGGGAGACATCTTTTTATAGAATGAAGAAAAGAATAGAAGGAAATTGTTGAAGAGGAGGAAAAAGAAGAATAAGGAGAAGGGTAATGTGAAAACAATAACATTAAAGAATAAAGACGCAATGAAAAGATGAGAAGGAACGAGAACGAGTTAAAAAAGGAAAAGAATGAATTTGGAGAGGAGGAGAAAATACAAATGAAAAGGAGGAGGAAAAGGCAGCAATAAGAAACAAGATAAAGATAATAATAATAATAAGAAGAAGAAGAAGAAGAGGAAGAGGAAAGACATTAACGATTACATATACGAAGCTTCAAGACATAAATATCTTGAGTATAAAGTAAGTAAAGTACCCCCGTCACGCCAAGTGGCGTATAGGGAATATGGTGTTAGTGACCATAAATTTTACAGACCTTCGGCACATGATTTTTGGGGTAATGCGGTCGGTATTACGCCCGTGCCGCTTCACTTTCCCAGAAAAAAATCCGGTACCCATTAAAGGCTGGATGAACCCGGAAGCCGTCGGTTGGGATCGAACCCTACCCCTTGTCCTTTGTAGTCCAGTTCACTAACCACTGAGCTATCGCGGCTCCATATCTTGAGTGTAACGTTTCTATATTCCTTCACCTGATAGTTTCACATGCTTAAAATAAAAGTATGGGTATCACTGGATCTAAATCCAGACAAAGTGGTCTAGAAGGAAGACATCGACCTCTGGACGTGTAGATCCCAATTCGAATCACATCACAGACATTAGAAATTTGTTCACTTCCAAGCTAAGTCCCCCCCCCCCCCCGGGGTTTTTCTCTCCCTGATCTCTTGGTAGTGAGAAATGGAAATCTCTTGTACATTCGACGCCCATTAAAGAACCCTTAACAGTTAGTTACAGACTGGAAAAGAATATGCGGGGGGAAAAAATCAACAAAATTGTTAAGCAGTTAAAATCTATCCATATTGAAGTCGGATGTGTCGGGCCGAAAGGCGCAGATATCGCGGCTTGCAGTAAACAATGCGTCCACGGCTAGTTGACGCGTGAATGCTGTGGAAGGAACATATCCCCCCACACAATAGGCTTGTAATATCAGCTGCCAGACTTAACATTAACAGCATGTGGTACACTAAAGGGAGTCTTTACAATAAAACAAAAAGATGTCACAAAAACAGCATGCGGTAAAGGTAAAATGAAAGAAGAGTACGGCGTTGAATCGACGTCTTAGCGCGCGAGTTTTCACACACATGTGTTCGGCCGCCTACCCAGAAGTGTTCAGAGACTTCTGGATAGTGTCGCTTCAAGCATCGAAAGTCACGATGCGAGGCGGCATTCCTCACCTTCCCAGAGTACTACCATGGTACACGTTTTTTCCAGTGGCTGGGTCAACAGCGGGGGTATTTTTTTTCTGCTGGAAGCAGTGAGAATTGTACTCGTCGTTTGAAAAGAAAATACCCCAGCGTTTGATCCAGCCGGTGGCAGAAATAAGTACCATTGTAGTACTCTGAGAAGGTGAGGAATGCCGCCTCGCATAGTGAGATTCAATGCTTGAACACGGGTTGTCCGAACGTCGGTAGCCCAGTCGGGTGGTTTTCCCAACTAGGCTACCGAGGCCCCGATGTGGTACACTAAAGGGAGTCTTTACAACAAAACAAAAAGAAGTAACATAAACACTCAACAATGAATTAACATATTAAACAGATGCATGAATAGAAACATATGTAAACTTTATCTAGAAAAAAAAGTATTTTCCGTAAAATCAAAATATTTTCCATGGGAACATAATATTTCTTGCAGAAACAAATGTTTTTCCTTAGAAACCAAATTATTTCCCTTGAAATCAAACATATTTTTGTTTTCGTCAAAATATTTTTCACTAGAAACTAAATATTTTGTCTAGAAATAAGAATTTTTATTTTCGAGAATCAAAATATTTTCTATAGAAACAATGTATAGTCCGTAGAAATGAACTTTTTATTTAGAAACCAAGTATTTTCTCTACAAATAAAGTATTTATCCAGAAACAAGGTATTTCTCTAGAAATAAAGTATTTCTCTAGAAACAAAGTATTTCTCTACAAAGTATTTCTTTAGTAGCAAAGTATTTCTCTAGAAACAAAGTATTTCTATACAAACAAAGTATTTCTCTTCAAAGTATTTCTCTACAAACAAAATAGAAACAAAGTAATTCTCTAAAAATAAAGTGTTTCTCCGCAAACAAAGTATATCTCCACAGACCAAGTATTTTCTCTACAATCAAGTAGTTCCCTAGAAACAAAGTATTTTCTCTACAAACAGAGTAGTTCCCTAGGAACAAATTATATTCTCTACAAACAAAGTAGTTCCCTAGAAACAAAGTATTTTCACTACAAACAAAGTAGTTCCCTAGAAACAAAGTATTTTCACTACAAACAAAGTAGTTCCCTAGAAACAAAGTATTTTCACTACAATCAAGTAGTTCCCTAGAAACAAAGTATTTTCACTACAAACAAAGTAGTTCCCTAGAAACAAAGTATTTTCACTACAATCAAGTAGTTCCCTAGAAACAAAGTATTGTCTCTACAAACAGAGTAGTTCCCTAGGAACAAAGTATATTCTATACAAACAAAGTAGTTCCCCAGAAACAAAGTATTTTCACTACAAACAAAGTAGTTCCCTAGAAACAAAGTATATTCTCTACAAACAAAGTAGTTCCCTAGAAACAAAGTATTTTCTCTACAAACAAAGTAGTTCCCTAGAAACAAAGTATTTTCTCTACAAACAAAGTAGTTCCCTAGAAACAAAGTATTTTCACTACAAACAGAGTAGTTCCCTAGAAACAAAGTATTTCTTTAGAAATAGAAAACTCTGCCATCATGAAGTAGTGATAAGCATGTCGTCTGAGGTAGTTATGTGTCTTCACAACTTTTGTTTCTACAGTTACTGATCAGCTTTATTAATGAGTTCTTATACCTACAATTATATAATGCATGTTTACAATATAAAACATGTTTCAACAGTCATTAAGAGAGCATGTAGAAACAACAGAGCACTGTTCAGAACCTTCTTCATGTGTGGTTGTTGTATGATAGGTTGCTTAACTTTTTTTTCCGTGGAAAATCTCTGGTACCTATTTTCAGATTTCAGAGACTGGTTGAAACCCAAAGGTAGGGGGAAAAAAAGTTTAGAAAGCAAGCTGATCTAATTTTGCCATCGCAAAAAATGTATCCCTGGCTGCGGCATACAGCTTGTAAAAATAAAGATAAAACTTGAAATAGGACACATAGAAGGGATAATGTTTGTGAAACGAACAATATGTATGTATCTGGAAGAAAAATAAAAACATGGAAGAGTTTTACATTTGGTGCTTTTTGAGTTTAATTGTGAATTGTATTCATTCAATCTCTCTTGATAGTCCGCTGGTGAATTTATGTAGTGATTAGAGAATGATGATCGCATGTCGGTGGAATCAACACGTTAAATACAATTTTTATTGAATTCTCGAAAGTATACAAATTTGACCTACTGTAAGTAGAACTCGGGTCGACCTAATCTGACGTCGACAGGTCAACGCCATAAGGTCACCTTCTGATCTGGAATGTTTAAAGATAACGGAAACAAAAATTATAATTTACCAGGCCATTACTTTACAGTCAACAACAGAACTGATACGATGCACTGTAGATAGAAGATTGTGGAGGGACATGATCGCCTACGCCAACCGGTATGGCACATGATGATGCTGATTATTTTACATCTGAAACCTGGCCTGCAGAATGAGGAGAAAGACGGATAGGACTGGATGTATTTAATGAAAGCTTGAAATAAGGGATGGGCGCTGTCGCCACGCAGTATACATGTCGGATCTTTATGTCATCCAGATTGCCGTTAAGAAAACATGTAATTGCTTTTTTATTCATCATATATGCAGAGAAATATGTTGAACAATTGCATCATACAGTACAATCATTTTGTGTCGATAATTCTTGCTACATAAAACTATCACATTAAAAAATGCCACTATATTCTATCATAAATTATTGTGTTATATTCCATGCCATAATATATAACAATCGTAATAATTATTACATTTTGCACCACGCTTATTTCATAATAATCTATTTATCGTATGCTAGTATAGTTTATTATTACATTTTACAGCGATATATACCTTTAGCTTTTAAATGTGGATTTATAAAAGAATAGGAAGAATTGGATGGAAAGAAAAGAAAACAAACAATGAAATCTTAAAACAACTAAAAATTAAAAGAGAACTACTAAACACAATTAGAACAAGACAAATGAGATTTTTGTGACATGTTAAAAAACACAGCAGCCTACTAAAAGTAATATTGGAAGGGAAAATGCCAGGTAAAAGAGGCTGAGGCAGACCAAGACTAACATGGACGATTAACATCAAAAGATGGACAAGTCAGCCTAATCCATCAAAGCAAGAGACAGAAGAGCGGAATGGCGCTCCATGGTAGTCAACCTTCGTTGCGGAGACGGCATTCAATGATGATAGCGATATATTAATAATTTATTATTAAGCCATTTATCACACTACTTATACTATATCACACTACTATCATATATTTAGTACTTATTTGTAACGTTAACAACCCACCTCATATATGACATGAAGTAGCATCGATTCCTTTCTGAGTTTACGAATGCATTTGGCTAAGATAAGGTTAGCAACTATAACGTTTGTTAAAAATGCACTTACTACAATTTCAAGAACAACCTCACAGAAATGTCTCAGAGACTAAACTAAAGAAAATAAAGTGCACGACAGACGAGGTTTCATGTCTGATAAAAGAATATAATAAAAGGTGAATTTGTGTTTATAAGAAAACAACACGAATATAACTTGAAAAGATAGACTGAGAAAGGTGAAGGAAACAGTGTAACCACACTCTATGCGAAACATAATTTAGAGATATAAATAACTGATTTGTCGTCTCGTGAAATTAGAGCTGAACCATCAAACGTTTCGCTCTTACATGAGCTGACTATCGTACTTCAAGGCACGAGGAAATAAGGCTATACTAAGATTTCAGACCGAAAGACATAATTCTAAAATATACCGCGATCCAGGCTAACATCTGACAATGAGACGTACCTGGCTCAGAATAGATACAAATCCTATCCATAAGCATAAGGCTCTTCCTGACAAACTGGTACGGATATTGAAAATGTTTATTTTCCTATCTGATTAACGTTCAATTTCAATTAAACTTCCATAGACTGTTTTGAGACTAACAAGCTCTATGCACAAAAACGTTATTATAAATACAGCTTGCTAAAGACTGCATTCTATGGCAATTTTAAATTAAGTGAAATCATATCGCTGTAAAGAAACTATCCATGATAAGTGAAATCATATCGCTGTAAAGAAACTATCCATGATAAGTGAAATCATATCGCTGTAAAGAAACTATCCATGATAAGTGAAATCATATCGCTGTAAAAAAAAAACTATCCATGATAAGTGAAATCATATCGCTGTAAAGAAACTATTCATGATAAGTGAAATCATATCGCTGTAAAGAAACTAACCATGATAAGTGAAATCATATCGCTGTAAAGAAACTATCCATGATACGTGAAGTAATATCGCTGTAAAGAAACTATCCGGTATAAGTGAAATCATATCGCTGTAAAGAAACTATTCATGATAAGTGAAATCATATCGCCGTAAAAAAACTATCCATGATAAGTGAAATCATATCGCTGTAAAGAAACTATCCATGATAAGTGAAATCATATCGCTGTAAAGAAACTATCCATGATAAGTGAAATCATATCGCTGTAAAGAAACTATCCATGATTAGTGAAATCATATCGCTGTAAAGAAACTATCCATGATAAGTGAAATCATATCGCTGTAAAGAAACTATCCATGATAAGTGAAATCATATCGCTGTAAAGAAACTATTCATGATAAGTGAAATCATATCGCCGTAAAAAAAACTATCCATGATAAGTGAAATCATATCACTGTAAAGAAACTATCCATGATAAGTGAAATCATATCGCTGTAAAGAAACTATCCATGATAAGTGAAATCAAATCACTGTAAAGAAACTATCCATGATAAGTGAAATCAAATCACTGTAAAGAAACTATCCAGGATAAGTGAAATCAAATCGCTGTAAAGAAACTATCTAGTTGAAGTGAAATCAAATCGTTGTAAAGAAACTATCCAGTATACGTGAAATCAAATCGCTGTAAAGAAACTATCCAGTATAAGTGAAATTAAATCGCTGTAAAGAAACTATCCAGTATACGTGAAATCAAATCGCTGTTAAAAAAAAACTATCCAGTATAAGTGAAATCAAATCGCTGTAAAAAAAAACTATCCAGTATAAGTGAAATCAAATCGCTGTAAAGAAACTATCCAGTATATGTGAAATCAAATCGCTGTAAAAAAAAAAAACTATCCAGTATAAGTGAAATCAAATCGCTGTAAAAAAAAAACTATCCAGTATAAGTGAAATCAAATCGCTGTAAAGAAACTATACAGTATAAATGAAATCAAATCGCTGTAAAGAAACTATCCAGTATAAATGGAATCAAATCGCTGTAAAGAAACTATCCAGTATAAATGAAATCAAATCGCTGTAAAGAAACTATCCAGGATAAGTGAAAAATCAAACGTCAAACAAGTAATTATTTTTTTAGACAAACCTCAGAGTTTTATACCGAAACCTCATCGTCTACGCTGTAAATCTAGAGAGAACAGAGAACAAAATTGACTGTAAGGAAGATGAAGGAGGACTGCAGATTTAAAGGATCATCATCATCATCAAGTACCAAGCATGCTGGCGTAGGCGATCATATCTCTCCACAGCTTTCGATCACGACAGTTATTTATCATTTCTGTTGCTGACCTTCTGCCAAGCCATTCTCTTAAGCTTTATTTAAAGGATAAGATAACATATAAAGAGAGCGTACCATCAGCTACATAGAATGTATACACAAGAAAAGAGATAAGGTAACAAGATGAATTATGTGGTGGACTTGTACAGTGAGTTATGTAGTACTACATTCCATTATGATATTACGCATCACGTGACATACGATACCTTTAATTTTGTTTTTTTATTTTTAGAATGTACCAACAAGAATAGAAACAGAAAGTGGGAAAAAAAATCTACTGTAGCGAAATTTCGTTAAAAAGTAACGTCATTTGATAAATTAAAGACAAGTTAATTTCATATTTGGTTGGTTATTTGGTTATGGAAGGCCCCAGTATCACTCTAAACGAATTAAAATTCATAATTGCTCAACCGCCCGTGCCAGTGGAATCATCCAAATTACTAACTCATCTCCCAAGCAAAGAACGGTAGCTGTAGTCCCCATCATAGCAGTCTCAGCACACGCCAAAAGACATAAGGCGAAACCGCATAGGAAGTGAACACGGCCAACTGTTCCCTGTCCTACGATATCATCATTCATTGTAAACAATCTAAAGTAAAATAATTTCACATTATCCACGCTTTCTTTGTTACTTCACAGATTACTTAACCACATACTAAATAACATTTTAATTAATGCCACTCTAAGGACAAATATAAATCATTTATTTGCAAATGCGTTTGCTCAAATTATAACTCGCGATATTGTCAAAATTAATATTCTAATCTGCTATTAACGTCAATACCAATAGGGGTCAGACCTGAACATAAACGAGCCTTCAATAAACGCTGCGAGAACACCAGACTGAAGAGTCGACCTCGAAAATGTTGGATTGATGGAGAAACACTCGAAAATATAACAGCTGGCGAGGCCAAGAGCATAGCAACATATCGAAAACGACATCTCTCGACGCTAGAGGTCAAAATATGCCCGAAAAATGTTGATTGTTTTTTCTGATGTTTTTTAGGAGCTGCCTTTTTGTGTTGGCCTCTTTGAGAACTTCCTCATTGGTCTTTTTAGTTTCCAGGAATGTTGAATGTTTCAACATTCTTCTGAGAAATCCCTTCTCTGTGGCCTTTAATCGTCTTTTCATTTGTTTGTCTACTGTCCATGATTCGCTTCCATAGGTCAGAATTGGTTCTATATAGCACCGATGAACTCTCTATCTCATTTCTATTGACATAGATTTGTTGCATAAGATATTTTTCATTTTCTGAAAGCTATTTTGGCTTGAGCTATTCTGCTTTTTATTTCTGTGGTGCATCTTCCATCGGATGTTATTATTGTGCCCCAAGTATTTGAAACGTTGCACTTGTTTCAGATTTGTCTCGTTTAATTTATGCTGCATGATGGTGATGTTTGTTTCTTCGATATGACCATTACTTCTGTTTTCTTACTATTCAGACTGAGACCTTTCTTGATGCTTTCTTTTACTATTCTGTCTATCATTTCTTGTAGTTCATTCTCTGTCTCTGCTATTAAGACTGTGTCATCCGCATATCGCAAATTATTTATGTTGTGACCGTTGACTTCAATTCCTTTTTTGTCTGCTATTGATCTCATAATAAACACACTCTATCACACATTAATTCAACTTCCACATATTCGTTCACATACTCTATCCCACATTAATTCAACTTCCACATATTCATCAACACACTCTATCACACATTAATTCAACTGTCCACACATTCTGTCACATTCAACACCTCTACATTCATAAATGTCACATTTCTTTATTTCATTTTGTACACCTACACATCTTATCGCACTCATTTCTATATTTTAAAAGTCACATCTTATTGAATGCACTTCAAGAAACCGTCTCGACTCTACACACATATTCTTATCATCTTTTCCCTGCTACTTTCACGGCTCTCCATATCTTACAGAAAAATTAGTAAAGATGGCGGACGAATATGAGTCACAAACGCTAAATGATTTAATCTATTCCAGTATGAAGACAAATACAATGTTTGTTGCAGTTTGTAACGCGAACACAAAGTTATATTTAACAAACGAACCTTCTACAAATTGCATTATTATGTTATATATTAAAGAGCATAATTAAATTAACGTGTTTCAACACAAATTATATATACATTAATTCTGGTTATGTGTCACACATAAAATTATTATTTTATTCCCATACTGAGCTTATAATATGAAATAAATAATTAATAATTAATTAAATTAAGATAAAAAATGCACGTCTTATAAAAACCTATTTAAGCTAATTAAATCTGGATTCATTTCGGCACAACATTAATAACAACACTAGAACACTTTGAGGATGTCATGAAAGATATTCTTTTACGAACTGTCCGCATGCAGTTGATCCCCCGTTCATTGTCTATTGAGGAACTACGACTGAGTGCACGTATCAAAGATGGCGACACGTGAACGAGCCAACGACCTGAGGTGGGGTGAGTCAGGTGCTAGCAGGTGTGTTGAGTTTTGGACACCGACTAATAATAATAACAATACTAAAAATAATAATAATAATAAAATAATAATAGCAATAATTTTATTAATAATAATGATATACTATCAAAAAGCAAATACTTTTGGAAAGTAATAAATTTGGCACACAAGAAAAATTAACAAATACTTAACAAAATATTCCCAATGCTCTTTAAGTCTGAGAAGGAGACATTAAACATTAGGGGTTGGGTACTTCCTTTTCTATAGATTAATGTTTGTTTTACACTTGAATACAAATCACAACATTTGTGTTAACACGAGAAAAATTATTTTAAAATAAATTGAAAACATGTTTCATTTCTTTTAATAGATCTACCTCATCAATTTTACATTCCGAGTTGTATGTGCCCAGAAGGATTAATGATTTGTTGTTTATGCTCGGGGTGGGGCGGTAAAGAACGTAAAACTCCACATACACTTTACAGCGACTGCGCTAGACATGCGAGCTTCATTCTTCCATCTCACAAAAATCAATCGATATATTCAAGAAATTGTAAAATTCTCCTTTAAAAATATATGTAAAAGAGGTACTGCAGATCATGCTGATAGAAGATTATTGGGATCTAACATAAATTAACACTTAACGGGTTTCGAATTCAAAGACTAGCTGATACAGTAAGTAAGTAAAACAAGGGTATGGGAGTATATGGTGTCGAAATCCATTTTTTTTTTCAAGCCACCAATGACAAGAAACAAAGCTTGTCAAATCATTGGACCATCACTGCTGTCCAATAAGGAAATAACATAAGAGGCAAAATGGGCACTCTACAACATGATCTCCACCAGAACGTTGTGCTACCAAAGCCCGACCTGGACTCAGGACAATAAGCAAAATAACCTATACTGAGTTGAAGTATGTTTGACCATTGACAGAAACAGTCTGAGAGATAAGATCAGAAATTGGGAACTGAGAAAAAAAAACTTGGAGTAATTTCCGCCATTGAATACATAAAAAAAATAACAGATAAAATTTTTTTTCCACGAGAAAAGATAGAAAGAAGATCAAAACATAACATGAGCCATCAATGTTGCATGAGCACCAGACTCAAGGGTCGACCACGAAAAATATGGATTGATTGAATATTATAAACACTTAGTAACATCTCATCAAAAGAAGCCAACAGAAGAGCAAAACACTGCAAATTATATATCTCGCTTCTACATCAAAGGCAAATGAGGACGGAAAGTAGAAGAAAAATATAAATATATTATGTACTATGCACTATGTATAGTGTATTACGCCAGATACCATATTTCCAAGAAAAAATATATAATACCCACTGTCAGAGGGCGGGTGAACTTCGAAGCGTGCCGTGCAACAAAACAAAAAAAAAGAAAAGAAAAATAAGTTTATGTCTGAAAAGTGTTCCTTCTTGCAGTTTCCTCATATTCCAAGTCCGGCTTGTTGCAGGAGCTACTGAGTTAAGTGCTCTGTGCACACCGTGAGCTGTGTGTCTCATCCGTTTTTATCCTGCTTCGATATCCCGCTTGTTTACGATGAATGATGATATCGTTTGACAGGGAACAGTTGGCTGTGTTCACTTTCTGCGCGGTTTCGCCTTATGTCTTTTGGCGTGTGCTGAGACTGCTACGATGGGGACTACAGTTACCTTCTTTGTTTGGGAGATGAGTTAGTAATTCGGATGATTCCACTGGCACGGGCGGTTGAGCAATTATGGATTTTAATTCGTCTGCTGTGATACCGAGGCCTTCCATAACCAATAACCAATAAGTACCCCACTTCTGGGAACTACTCTATGATCCTTCTAGTCTGTAACGAGCTCTGCAGCTTCAATCTGATCAGTTATTAATATATTATCGTCATCAAGCATTATCGTACGCAAACTAAAGATAAAACAAACTCTAAAGATAGGTACTTGGAATGTGAGAACTCTCATGCAGAAGGGTTAACTGGAAAATATCATACAAGAAATGAAAAGAATGGGTTTACATTTACTGGGTCTCTGCGGAATGAGATACACCGGATCAAAGGAGATATATTCTGCTAAACATAAACTAATCTATTCTGGAGGTACTGAACACCAAAGGGAAGTAGGTATCACCTTGGATGCAGAAAGAGCAAGAACAGTGAAAGACTCAGATAATAACCTGTTAATGCTTCACTATCTTTCTGACTACATAGGATGATGTAAGTACAAAGCACGAGCACCGAGGAACCGGTGAGGATTTCTACTAAAATTTCAGAAATTTGATTAATGTAATTTTAATATCAATATGAATTTTACTTACTAAAATTTCAACCGGTCAGCGACATACAGCCTGACTGTTCAGCTATCAAAGGTTAATTCACCTGCGTGACTCGAACACGGAAACTTTTATTTTCTGCTTCAGGTAAACTTTGTACTCGGACCCACCGATTTAACAATAATTGTCCCACAGAAGGCTTCAAATCATGTACGTTTTTAATCCGCGTCCTAGCCTTAACGATAAAGCGGTTCTCAAATTATTAGATTAAAACGCATCTATTTAGTAAGTATAAGTACGATATTTCTCATTTTCAATTAGATGTTCCAAATAGTCGTTCTTGATAAGCAGATGCACGGATAAAAATATACGGCAGGTTTCTCTTATACAAAACACTGTGACATCGATATACAAGGATAGACCAGAGGTTTGTGAACCTATACAGATCCTATCAACACCACCTATTCCTGTATTCCTATAAACAGACTAGTGTGGCCAAGTGAGTAGAGATCGAGAGAGAAGGCAACTCTCTACTCAAAATACGCCGTGCTGAATTCGGACATTCTGGTGCAAATGGTATTTTACTGCAGAATAGAACCTAAGTCATCTACATTCATTTAACATCCCTTCAAAGGCGGATAGCGAGGAGGCGTCGAGATCGGTGAATCAGAACTATCTAGGAGAGCAATTATTTCTTTAGTCATAAGAAGAGAACACAAAAGAGAAAAAGACACACACACACACACAGAGAGAGAGAGAGAGAGAGAGAGAGAGAGAAGAGAGAGTGAGAGAGAGAAAGAGAGAGAGAATCAAGAACCGATGTAATTTTTTTCTTGTATTTTCTTCTTCTTTCTGACCTTTTTTCACTTTTCGATAGCACAATATGAGCACTGCAACACCCCCACCCCCCTCTTTCTATCAAGATTACAAATCCTAAGAGGTCTAGCACTGTGAAATATAATATGTCACTCCCCTATAAAATTATATGTTTGGAGACATGCCTTGTAAAATCAGAACAGCGTAATGAAAGCTAAGTATTTGTGTCGTTCATGCCATTGTATGGCCCGAACATTGGGATCGAGGTGTACGGTGTTTGTCTATTAGTGATAACAGGGAGCATCAAATGTAGTCAAAGCTTGTAGAGATGAATGCCTCGGTTATATTGAGATCAATTTATGATGGCGAGGGTATGTGTTGGGTGGGGGAGGGAGAGGCGGCCTGAGATATAAAGATACATCATGGATCTGGATCTTAGGTTAATGAAAGAAGTGGAGTGTGTGTACGTTAATGTGTGGAGTGTGTACGTTATTGTGTGGTGTGTGTTAGGTGTCTTGAGGACGAGGAAGAGAGGGAGAGAGAGAGAGAGTGAGAAAACTGGGGATAAAAATGTGTAATTCGGTATATGTAAGTTGTATGTATGTTGTATTCATGTATGTTGTATG